>PVLC010019269.1:0-30900 GCA_004027655.1 Graphiurus murinus | reverse complement strand
CTCCTCCTCCCCCCTCTTTTCCCTCTATGACTTTCCCTGTGCATTCTTCTCCCCCACCTCCACTCTCTAACTCCTAGCTCTGATCACCAAAGCAGACAAATGCGTGCCCGAGCAGACACACGTACACACACACACACACACACACACACACACACACACACACACTTGAATACACAAGTACCAGACATGCTTGCACCCATGCAGCATTCACATGCACACACATACATACATACACACATACACATGTACAGGCATGTTTGCACATGGGCTCACAGGATCATGCACATTTATATGCAGTCTACACATCCATCACTCTCCCCCATTTAGCTCCAGAACTTAGTAAAGACACATCCCCTTTCCTTGGTACAGCTAAATCAGGCAGGGATTTTCAAAAGGCACTTTTCTAAACATCAAAGGCAAACAGAAAGTAACCAATCTGAGAAAATATGAAGAGCACAAAAATAGTCTTGTTTTCAAAACAGAGAATTCAAGAGTCTCAGTAGAAATAGAGAAGAGATGGCCTGCCTTCTAAGTAACTGTTTACAGAAGAGCAAAGATAACTCCTTGCTTCCTCATTTTCCTGTTCTCCATGGCCTGCAAGAACCCTGTCTCTCCTTGGAGATCAAGGGCTAATCTCCACACACAAGCTTGTTCTGGGGCTGGATCCAAGAAAGGGTTCACCTTTCTGTCTACTCTCAATCCCTCTTATTTCTACATTACCACCTTTACACACACACACACACACACACACACACACACACACACACACACACACATACACACACACCACCAAGCAAACTTCAGTTCATTCTTTATTGTTACTTCTTAAGGAAAGCCTTCCTGTCCATCAAATCCTTCACTTTACATCCAAGATCTATGTTTCTTTTCCCTTTCACTGTAATCATCACAGTTGCAAATTCGTGTTTATTTATGGGCGCACTGGGTTAATGTCTGTCTCCATAGCTGGAATGTAAACTCCTTCAGTGTGGGGATCCCACATCTAATTGTGTTCGTCCTTAGATCTTCAGCCTCCACTCCATTACCAGGAATGTAGTTCATATTAAATAAATATTTGCTAAATGGATAAACAACCCTTCTGCATTGTATTATACACATAGGAGAGGTGACTCCCCAAATTTATTCTGGCTCAAATGTCTGGAGCAACAATGTCTCCCAGATTGCAGTAGAAGCTGTTAGTGTCCTGCACTGATCCCCTTTGCTGAGTCTGTGTATCCATGTCTCAGCAGCAGGGGATGTCATTGACTCGCAGCTGGCCCCTTCTTTAGAGAGTGACTCTGGGATCAGGGACTCTCCTCCAGAAATGCCTGGGAAGCTGCATTCTCCTTAGAAGTTGGTCACTAGCCAATGGCAGCTAGTATGGGGGGTAGAAAATCTATTCAAGGTGGGACCTCTGTAGAGCCATTCAGACTGCAAAGCTGTCTGCGAGATCAGGCTGAGACTATACATAGCTGAACCCATGTATTAGTCAGCTTTTCATCCTTGTAACAAAAAACCTGGAACCAGCTACTTATGAATAAGAGAGGTTTATTTAGGTCACAGGTTTGGAAGTTGAAGTCTTAAGATCAGTGGGCCCATTGGTTCTGCCTCTGGTCAGAGCCAAAGGCAGAAGGTGTCACATCCTGGCAGAGTGAGGATTGGGACAGTCACATCTGGAACCAGGAAGCAGAGAACCAGAGGGACCAAACTTGCTCCTTTTATAACAAGGCTCTTATGAGCACCACCAAGGGGACTCTTGAATTACCTTCCCAGAGCACGCCCCAAAGATCTCCCTCTAGGCCTATCTCTAAAGGTTTCACTATCTCTCAGTAGCACCACCCTGTGGACCATGCTTTCAGCCCCCGTGGACCCAAGGACACTCAAGCCATATTCAAACCATAGCAAGCCACATCTTTGCCTGACTTCTTCCTCTGCTCTATACCACTTTCCTCACGTCCTTACAGCTCTTACTTGGGATCGCTTTCTTTTTTTTTTTTTTTTTTTTTTTTTGGCGGTACTGAGGGTTGAACTCAGGGGCATTCTACCTCCGAGCTACACCTCCAGCCCTATTTTTTATTCTTTATTTTGAAACCGAGTCTCACTAAGTTGCGGAGTGCCTCACTAAGTAGCTGAGGCTGGCTGCGAACCCAGATCCTCTGGTCTCAGCCTCCCGAATGCTGGGATTACAAGCGTGCGCCACCACGCCCGGCTTGGGATCGCTTTCTTAATAACCTATTTGCATATTATTCTCATCTTAGGTGCTACTTCTAGAGAAACCAAACCAGGGCACATTCCATATTCATAACTGGTGGGACACCACTAAACTGATTCTCTGGAAGCAAAAGAAATACCCCCTCTGCTTTATAGCATTTTCCAGTTTCATAGTTGCAAATAATTCCAACTGGGCTGATTTCAAGCCACCAGTGTGATATCACTGTATGCTAAATTGGAAAGAGATGCATGCCATTGGTTGATGGGAATCCATACAAACTATGTTCAATGCATCATAAATTATAATATATGTACATGAAAAATTGTACACATGATAATATTAGTGATAGCACTATGTTGATGCTATGTGCTAAGCATTTTACTAAAATACTTTATAATTTCCTTCCTCACAATTACTCTGAGAAGTCTGTTCTATTGTTATTCCTACTTTATAGATGGAGAGACTGTGACTCTAGACTTGCATGATTTATCTAAGGTCCCAGTGCTAATAAATGATGGATCTGAGATTCAGATCTGGCTTCAGAGTCTTATTTATTTTTGTGGTACTGGGGATTGAACCCAGGGGCATTCTACCTCTGAGCTCTCTGTCCCCAGCCATTTTTATTTTTTATTTTGAAACAGGATCTCACTAAGTTACTGAGGCTGGACAGGAACCTGTGATCCTCCTGTCTCAACCTCCCAAGTACTGGGATTACAGGTGTGTACCGCCACCCCTAGCTGACTTCGGAGTCCTAATGTATAACAAAATTTAGTGCTACCTACTCTACTGTAAGGTAATAACCTCTCTCTTCATGTGAATAGTCTCATGTTTTGAATAGTGACTTTTTCTTCATTGTAATTTGTATTCCTTAGCATGCTTGATGATTTCAATAAAGTAAGTCACACAGGACAGGTATGGCTATTTTAAAGATAAAAATGTCGAGACCCATGATGATTTTTTCAAAGTTGCAAGAAGCAGAGCTGCAGATACATATCAGGGCTTCTCACGGTCCAAGTTAAGTATTATAGGGACTTCTAGGGTGGTGATAAGTTCTGTTTCTGGGTCTGGGTGCTGGTTACCTTGATCTTTCTGTCCTAGAACTCCCTCAACATCACGATCATGAGAATGTGCAATCTACCCAAGCTTTACCCAGAAAAGACCAGTGTTCAAAGCACTGTATGGAACATCACTTATTGATGGGTCAACAGATTGGATACCTACTGTACCTCAATTTAGGTCAGATGCAAACTCACCGAGGTAAGATATGATCAGGGTTCCCAAGGAACTACAGGTTAAACCAATTAGTTTAGCATATGATCATAAAGTGCCTGGGGCACCTGTCAGGGAATTCCCAGGGAGTTTTTGAGACTTTGCTTTGGAACAAATGCAAATCCCTTACTATAGAAATCAGCATATGCCAGGCAATTGATATGTCTACCTAGGTCCCTTCTCTTTCCTTGGCCAAAAATGTTAGCAGAACCTTCTAGAAAATGGCAGTCAGTGCATCTATGCTACCAAGGAATGGTGCTTCTGGAACATCGAGGTCTGTAGGTTTTTGGTTCACCCCTCAATGCCATCTTGTGGGCAATGGAAACTTTGCCAAGGTTTTGGGGGGAATGCCTACCCAACTATTGTGTGATTAGACTTAAAATAATAATTACATGATCCATAATCTTTGAAAGGAATCCTAGATTTCATCTCAATGTGCAGAAGTTGAGTGTAGCAATCAGGAATATGGAGTCTACTTCTGGTACCATCACCAACACTGGGTTATGCTCTAGACACTTTCAGTTCTCAGCACTGGCTATGGCATTGGGCAGATCTAGGCAAGATTTCAGCTTTGTGGGCATGTTCTTTGCCAAATTACTTGCCCTCTCTCAACCAAGCTTCCTCATTTGAAAAGTAGAAATAAAAATAATGTTTATTTTACTGCTTCTTTGAGAAAATATGAGATTATTTATAATTAGCCATCTGCTCAACACAGCACTTTAAATGTGTTCATCAATGGTAGATATTATTTTTACTAATAATATCACTTTATTTTTTACACTTTCATATTTTTATACCTTTATTGGTGCATTATATAGTCTTAGAGTCTCACATCATAATGTAGTAAATAGTGATAGTGACATACATGCACACAGTACTTGGTGAGCTTCCCTCAGCTCCCTCCCTACTCCTTCCTTCCCCATACATGATATTGAGATTGGCATTGGTATTCTCGCATATGTATATAATGTCCATGGAAGTGTTTCCTTCATTAATTCTCCCTTTCCCTATTCCTCACCCTCCCTTAGACCACCTCCCTTGCTCCACTGGGGTTTCTCCTCCATTATCCGAAGTCTCTCTTGTATCCCAATTATTCCCTAGCTTCTGCATATGAGAGAAAACATAAGTCTCCTCACTTTTTGTGACTGGCTTATTTCACCTTAAAAATGGGCTAATATTTTCTGCCCCCTTAGAGTTTCCATCGTGATGGCTATATATTTGAAAATTTAAGACAAATTCTAGGAGTTATTAACTGATGTACTTTCTTCCCATTCTGTTGGAGAGAGTCTTGGTATGGGAGCCACCAGTGTCCCAGGCTGGGGCTGTGGATGAGTTAGGTGGTCATTAAGTGAGATAGGGAGCAACTTGTTGGGTAGACTGTCCATTTAGCAACTGTCAGTCAACAGATATCGGTCAGGAGAGTCTGATAAGTTCCCTGAAACACATACCTGTTGAATCTTTGGTGCATGTTACAGAGATGACAAAGGGACCAATATATCTTTAAGGAGCTCACCGTTAACACTTCTCACTGTTTGCTAATTGGGTGACAGCTATCTTTCCTTGACCATGGAGGTGGGCAGAGGGAACTATACAAGCTTTTATATATATCATTTTATGCATAATTCTAGATTCAATTTAGCCATAGACATCATTATTAAGAACTTGAAGTTCAATCGGTGCTTACAGGATACCTGCAGGTGCCTGGCATGGTGCTAGTTCCAGTTGTGGATGCAGACAAAGTGCAGGTACTCAAAACACTGGTGCAGTGTTTAGGTGGTAAATAGTGAACTTGATAGACTGTAAACCAGAAGTGATCATGTTCATATTGTAGGGCATGTGCCTTTGAAGGGCTAGGGACTGTCCCAAGGGTGAGAGAAAGTTTCCTGGTTGAGCTTGGCTGGAGGTGGTGAGAAGATTAATTAATCAACTGAGACCTTCAAGGACACTCTGCTCTTGCTACCATTCTGTGGCTATTCTGGGCAATGTTACCAGTCATGGTCAGCCTTAATTTCATATTGGTGATCTGTCTAAACTATCCAGATCACTGTGAGCCCAAGCTCTCTCTTCATCTCATCTTGCCCAGGATGTATCAGAGAGACAGGGGGAGGCAGCTGGACTTTGAGATACGCTTCATGTAGCAGGCATGTCAGCCCTAGGGATGGCTATATGTCTGACTCGAATTCCCAGTCTCTCTGTTACGCAAGCTGATAATAGGCTGTTCATGTAGGCAAAGAATCCCAGGGTGAATGCAGGTTGAAAAGGGTCAGTGTCTTTGCCCTCAAATAACTCACAGTTAAGTAGAGAGTTTATTAACTTTTAGAGGGAGGAAAGGTTGTGGCGGTCTTGTGTCGCTTTGAGAGTTTTCCCAGGAAAATACTGAAAACCTTGCATACGGTTTGAAGAGAATATGTGGCACATCCTCCATGCTCCATCCTAATCTCCAGCAGAGACTCGACTCAAAAAACCGTGGAAGTAGATTCCTAGTAATTCCAAGGCGTGCATGCTCTATAAAGGGAACGATGCCAAGCACTCGATGGGTAGGGAAAGAGACAGGTCTGATCTTGGATCATGCCCTCTCCATGCCAGATGCTGCTTCAGAGCTCAGAAGGAAGATGTGTAGGACATGAAGTCGTCACCAGGACCCGGGCCATTAGGTCAGACACAGGGCTGACCTCCGACTCACAGCAGGACAGCCACAGCTGACAACTACACATCTGACTGGGTACCCTCCATGGGCTTTCTTGGGCGAGTTGGACACATCCCTGGAACTCCCTCTGCAGAGTAGATGTGTATGGAAAACGTGCCAGAGAGTGAAAGCCCACAAATTGCAAAGCATTTCCTTGTTTGTTCTCAACTTAAATCAGAAATGTATTTCTTGGGATTGGCAGAGTGGCTAAGATGATTTTTTTTTTCAAAAGTTAAATAATATAAGGACTTCTAGGGTGCTGGAATGTTCTCTTTCTGGGTCTGGGGGCTGGTTACACTTAGGTATGCATACTATACTTTTCTATGTTTATGTTATACTTCTATATGGATATATATATGCTTATATGTATGTTAAAATGTTCTTAAAAACAATAATGCAAGCAATTAAAAACCTGAACTTTTAAGAGGACAAATAATATAGTCATCTAACATAATTTGAAATAGTCACAATTAATCAAATGTCTGAGATTTTGGCTTAAAGTGTCTGTGAAACAGGACCAATACAGGTCGACATATCTTAACACCCTGAATTGGGAGTTCCAGAAGGTTCCTCTGACTCCTTTCCAGGGCAGATAGCAGGCCCCTGGGATCTCTCTGGACACCGTGAATGACTCCGGCCCCTGCCCTTTCCTGGGGTCATGGCTCTTCCCGGCTTAGTCCTGGCTGCTATTGACTACAAGGTCAGAGTCATCCATTCTGACCTGAGCAACCTCGCAGGCCCTCACGTTGTGAAATGTGGAAGGAGTCTGCTGCCAGATTCTCCGTATCATTTGTTTGCATCTCGGGGGGGGTAGTGGTATACAGCCTGCAATCCCCCCTTTCCAGGTGCCCCTTTCATTCACAAGTGCTTCAGCCTTGACTTACAAAGCAGCACTCCTGTGTCATGCTAGAGCCTGTCCTTGCCTGCCTCTTGCCCATCTCTGTCTGGGAAGGAGCCAGTTCGAGCTCCTCTTATCCCATGCTCCTGATTATCCAGATTCCAAATTCCACCTCCTCGGTATACACCGTGGACTTTATACAGAAGCCACCAACCTGACACCGATGCAGTGACTCTGTGCTTCACACCCTTATCTCGGGCCCTTGCTTCATCCACCCCAAGGCCCCCCTTCCTCTGCCACCCTCGGCTCAACCCCTGAGACCCCCATTTTCATTTTGTTCCTTCTTTTCTTCTGGGCCGGCTCCTGCTGGTTGGTGTCTGAGTTGTGGCACCCTGGGTCCCGGTGCTTTCGGCAGCTGCTGACTCCAGATATGGGAAGACAGGCCAGAAGGCAGGAGGAAGGGCACCAGGGTCAGACCCAAGATCCTAAGTCAGCAGCGGCAACATGGGAACCCACCAGGGGCAGCCCGTGTCCTGGGCCTCTGGGTGGAGGAAGTGTGGTCCCGGAGGAAGGAGGCATTGCCCAGGCTACCGCCAGCACCCCTGGGGACCTCGCCCCTTGTCTATCTTTTGGGGGTGAAGGCAGATGATGGGATGTAATGACGACATCTAAGAACGTGCCTGTCTGCTCTACCCCATCACAGTGAAAACGACCTCATGCCTGGTTTCCTCCCATACCCATTCTTTCTTTCCAAAAGGATTTAAGGAAGTCAACTCTCCAAATGTGTCACAGATCATGTGGTTCCAAATTGCCGCTCAAAGATCTTACATAGAGCATAATTTCTGAAATGATATCTCGGGAGACAGGATTCTCCAAGGCCAGAGACCCTCGGAGAATACCAAGTGTGTCGCAGGATGTCAATAAATCTGCAGGACCTCAGACACATTATTTAGCCTCTCGGAACCCATTTCCTCCTCATCTGTAAATGGAGATAATGATCGTGACTCTGCCCGATTCGTGCTGGCGAGGCCCAGATGAGATGAGAGAGAGCTCTTGGTAAACCATCAAGCGAGGAGTTATTATGAGCAGAATGTGAGCAAATGTCAGGAAATGAGATTCTGCCGGACAGCAAGAGCCTCGTGACATAGGAAGTGTCTCCGAGCCTGGCCTTTTAACATTGCTCTCAAAACGCGTGTGGAGCAAACCCGGGCAGCTCTCTCGGCTACTCGGCTCAAGGTCTGTGCTTTCCTAGGTTGCAAACACAGGCTACCTTTTATTCCACTCTTCTCTGTATTTTCTATATTTCTATGTTCTGTGTACAATCCTGGCTCTCTTACTTTTCTGACCTTTTTTTTTCCCCCTCTCAATATTCATCACTGTAAACTTTTCTCTTTTTTCCTTTTAATTTTTAATTAAAAACTCTCTTTTTTTTTTCTTTTCAATACTAGGGATGGAACCCAGGGGCTCTTTGCCACTGAGCTGCACCTCTAACTCTTTTTTTTTTTTTTTTTTTTCTGATGCAGAGTCTACTAAATTGCAGAGGTTAGCCTCAAATTTGCAATCTTCCTGTCTCAGCCTCCCGAGTACTGGTATTACAGGTGTGTGCCACCATGCCTGGCTTAAAGTTCTGCTTTTGATTCTTAAAAATTTAGAATTATTAGGAGTTCCATCCTTAACCTACCATTGCTTGTCACTCTATCTGTTCAGTCTAGGAAGCTGTCCTCACCCGCCCCAACCTGACTCCTGATAACCCCTACATCTACGATGAACTCCAGGCTCTCCACCAGACTCCAGATCTGCATATCTCCTGTCATCTCCTCCTGTTACTGTCATACACCCCTTTCTGACCCAGTGAACTTCCCCGCCAAATTCTTCTTCCCTCTAATCTTCTGTATCTGACCATGTCTGTTTCCATCTCCCCGGCTGAATGACTGGTTAAAAATAAAGTAACCTTGATGCTAAGCAGATGGGCATGGTGGCACATATCTGTAATCTCAATACTTAGGAGGCTGAGACAGGAGGCTTGTGGATTCAAGACCAGCCTCAGCAATTTAGTGAGGCTCTCAGTCACTTAGTGAGACCCTGTTTCAAAATAAAGAATAAAATAGGACTGAGGGTGTGGCTCAGAGGTGGAGAGCCCCTGGGTTCAATCTCCAGTACCAAAAAAACCCCCCAAAAAAGTAGTCTTGAGAACAGGGACAATACCAGTCCCTCCTCATTATGGAATCCCCAGTGACTTGTCCATAACAGGATCTCAGCAAATCTTTTTTTTTTTTTTTTTTCAGTACTGGGGATTGAACTCAGGGGCATTCTTTTTTTAATTTTTATTTCTTTATTTTTTTTATTCTTTATTTTGAAACAGGGTCTCATTAAGTTGCGGAAAGCCTCACTAGGTAGCTGAGGCTGGTTGTGAACCTGGATCCCCCAGTCTCAGCCTCCCAGGTACTGGGATTACAAGCCTTGTGCCACCACACCCAGCTTTCAGTAAATCTTTTTTGTTTTGTTTTATTTTGTCTTTTGGTACTGGGATTGAACCCAGAGATATTCTACTGCAAGTCACACCCTCAGCCCTTTTAATTTTTTAATTTTTTTTTTGTTTTTTGAAACAGAGTCTCATTAAGTTGCTGAGGACTTCACTAAGTTATTGAAGCTGGTCTTAAACCTGCGATCCTTCTATCTCAGCCTCCCAAGTACTGGGATTACAGACATGTGTCAACAAACCTGGCAAGTTTTTCTTCTTCTTTTATTAATGTATAAAAATATTGCTATTGACTTTTCTCTCCTTCTTCACTAAATAATAATAAAATAACAAAAATACACAAATCATATAAATATAGAGAGCTCTATGTAATGCTTAACATATAACCACTAGAGTGCTTACTAGGTGTAAGGCACTATGTAAGGCACTTCACATATTTAAGCTATGTATATTATATATACATCCACAAACATGTATCTCTGTATATGTATTTATATGTGTTTGTGTTGTCATGGAGGTAACATTTTACTTCTACTCTCTTAGGGTCTTTCCTGAGCCTGAGAATTAATTTGGCGTAAGATAGATTAGAGGGAGAAAAGCATACAAATTTACTTAATATAAGTCTCATATGACATGGGATCTCTCATGAGGAAAGGAAGACCCCAAGAACTGAGGACCCTGAGTTCTTTTATATTAGGTCGAACAGAGAGAAACAATTGTGGAACAGTAACTACTCTATGGAGAGTCTAAAGGAAGATGCAGATTATTTTTACACAGTCTGTTTGGATAAAATTTTCTTGGTCTTAACTTCCTGCCCTCCATGATAAGAATGTTTGTTTCTTACTGGGTATAAGAAGGGCAGTTCTTGCATGGAAACTTCATCTCTCTCTTTTTTTTTTTTTTTTGGTTGAACCCAGGGGCATTCTATCTCTGAGCTATACCCCCAGCTCTATTTTTTTATTTTGAAATGGGGAATCACTAAACAGGGTCTCGCTAAGTTGCTGAGGCTGGTCTAGAACCTACAATCCTCCTGTCTCAGCCTCCCAAGTACTGAGATTACAGGTGGATGTCACCATGCCTTGCTTGTTTCCTATTTTTAAGAAAAAGAAGAGGGATCAACATGTCCTTGTATAAGCCTTAACTTAAAATAGTTAATATGTCAGAACAGCAGATTTTGAGATGTCTTGTTCTAAACTCCTATATACATACGTATGTGTCTATGTATGTGTGCAGATACACACATACCCACATTCACACACACATGATACATATGCATTACATATATAATTCATATATAATGATATATAATTTATATGTAACATATAATGTATGTATATATAGTTTTTATTATCCTCACACTTGTGCAGATAGCACATGGTAGATGGAGCATTTGTATTCCATGTCTAAGTGATTCAAAATAAGAATTTGTTTATTATTTCTAACAATCCTCCTGTGTCAGACATTGCTATCTTCTCTGCTCTGCAGATGGACAGGACTGGAGATGGGGCGAGGCTTGATTCCTTGCTAAGGTACCAGCTGGAAAGCTGGGGAACGGAGTCCAGAGTGTGCCCCGTGCTGCCCCTCAACTGCTGAAGTCGCATGGTAACCGCTGCCCTTCCCAGAATCCCCGCATCCCAGTGCAACCCCTCCTCATCTTCTTCCCAGAGCATCTTCTAGTTTGTCCTTCTTTCCTTGGTGCCAACCAAAGTGCAGGCAGCTCATTTCAGTGATACATGCTGAATACATAAATAAACAAGTGACTAAGTGAGTAGAAAAGTAAATGGATAAATGACAGTGTACATCTCCTTTATTTGGTCGGCCTACTATTCTCCACAATTTTTTTTCCCTAAAAGATATAGATATTTTCCTGCATATTCTGCTTTATGTAGTTTAGCATTGCTTTCCAAAGATGATTTTTGTTATTCCTTCGGGTTCTCTCATCTATTATCATTTTTCTTTTAAACAGCTGATTGAAAAGGATTTGTTTCCTTTGTACGGATCATTTTTTTTCGAGTAGCGAGGCCAAATGTTTTATCCCGTGGGAATGCATCTTCATTTTTATAATGGAAGTCAATGGGAGTTAATAAAGGGAATGGAAAAAGCGCGTGGCTGCCAACTGCTTAAGTGTGCATCCATTCCACCCCGAGAATCCCACCTGTCCTCGCAGCGTGCCTCTTGGGGAATCCTACCAGCAGCTGGGTGGACATCACAGGAGACGGCGGCTGTGAGGCAGCCTGATGGGGGTCATCGCTCTCATGGAGATATCAGGGTGCTTAGAGTCTGCATTACAGGTGCCAGTTCAGTAAGGGGTCCCCGGCAATCTTGGAATAAAGACGCCCAGTCCAGGGTCAACCTATGAACTAGTGCCTATGAATTTCCATAGTGCCTAGTTCTGAGCCAGGGAGGAGACTCGGTGGTATGGCAGGGCTGAGCCTAGGCTAGTGCCCAACTCCCTGGGGTTTGAATTCTAACACCAAGAGATTAGAGCAAAGGTTCTCGGCTCCTCCATGCACTCTAACTTTATCCTGGGCATGCCTTTTTCAGGAGCTTGTTAGGAGAGTGAAGTGAGATAGTACTACAACAGCACCAAGCTCAGTCCTGCACCCTCAGAGGGTAGGTGCTCACTGGGTATTACCACTGACGGTGATGAAGACGATGCAGATAGTGATGCTGGTGGCCTGGCTCACCTGGATGTTTCTGAGAAGTGTATAAATAACAGGTGAAGCAACTCAGCTGGCAGAAATCACCCTTGCCCAAAGTTATCAGGAGAGGCTTCTGAGAAGTGTTAGTACCTAAGCTGGTCCCCCAAGATGCAAGAGCAGATTGGAGGGCCAGTGTTAACAGAACAAAATCAAATCTAGCTATAATAACTCCTTCTGAAAAGCTGAGATATTTTCAAGTTGTCTTTGCTGCATGTTCTGCCATGAAAAATTGTGATTAGAATTTTACATTTTTTTGCACATTTATTTTTAGAGGCTCCAGTGATATTATTAAAAGCTAAAACCTTCAATATTAGTGTTAGTACTTCTTAAAAAAATATGTGTACCTTTTCTTCCAATGAGCTCTCTAACTCGTCTCAGACTTAGTGGGATGTTTAGACCAACTGTAAAATACAAAAATTATTTGGATATTAAAAATTAAAAAGATAACTTTTAAGATATCTTTCAAAAGTAAAGTTGTTGAAAAAAATCCTTGTAACAAAGGAACACCAATTATATTCAGAAATGCCAGGAAGTTGGCTAGAAAAATGGTTCAGGATTAAAATGTTGAGGTGAAGGCATGATAAATATGTTATCAGGTATCTTTGGAACATAGTCTACTTTGGAAGCAAACAACCCGGGATCCTCTAAAACACAGACCAAGTAGCGGGAGACAGTATCCACTGAGAATTTCACACGACACAGTGACAGACACTTTCCAGTGCCCAACTCTGTTACTCTGAGCCCTGGATCATTAGTTTGTGCCAACAGGGTACTGTGTGCTGTAACATGTTAATCATGACACATTATTGCATAGGACACTCTCTTTAAGGAAGCACTGTCAAAATCCTACCTTGGTATCAGAAATCCTCTTTCTTGTAATTCACAGGGATCCTGTAAGTTTCAGCACTATGAATTGCTCACAAGTACTTAATTCTAGCAACCCAAGAAGGAGGAAACACAAAGACTATCCCATCTAAAGGTAACAGTTCAAATAATGCTATGTACATGTACAAAATTATCAACACTAATCTCAATGACATATGTATAGGGAGGAGGAGGAATCCAGAGGGAAACTCACCAACTGTTGTGTGTGTGTATGTTTTTATCACTCTGAACCTTGTCATGACGTATAATTACAATGCATCAATAAAAGTATAAAAAATAAAAATAAAAACAAAACTGACTTTGAAGAATGCTCATTTTATTTTAATTGTATTTTTATTTTTTGTGGTACTGAGTATTGAACCTAGAGACATTCTAAGTCCAAGTTATATCCCCAGCCCCATTTTATTTTATTTTTTTTAATTTGAAACAAGGTCTTCCCAGGTTGCTGAGAGTCTCACTAAGTTACTTGCGATCTACTTGTCTCAGCCTATTAGGTACTGGGGTTCCAGTTCAAGAGTGGTCATTTTAGATAAATTAAGATCATATATGTTTAAAATAGAAATAGTGATGTTTATAAAATTATTTTTCTTTCTAATATCTAAACAATTAATATATTAAAATTTCTAACAATAAACAAAATTTTAAAATTGAAACGCGTTAAAAAATAAAAATAAAAATTCCTCACTGACACCCTCTTATCTGTTCCTTATCTCCTGTTTGTGTATTGATTGCCTTTCTTACTGAAAGTGTTTATGGGAGTGGTTGTTTACTTTCTTTTTCCTTCATAGACTGCAGCTTTGATGTGTGTGGATGTCCTTAGCACCTAGTAGAGTGTTTGATACATGGTATTTTGAGTATGAGTGTGTGTGTGTGTGGGGGGGGGGTACTGAGGATTGAACCCAGAGATGTTTTACTTTTGAGCTACATTCCCAGCCCTATTTTACTTGTCATTTTGAAGCAGAGTCTTGCTAAGTTGCTGAGGCTATCTTCGAACCTGTGATCCTCCTGCCACAGTCTCCCAAGTACTGGGATTACTGGCATGCACCACCATGCCCTGCTACATGGTAGATCCTTAATGAAATCTACATGATGGAAAAATTAGGAATTGCACAGTTATGGCTCTGATTCAGGGCTCATTCACTTTAGGTGGTTTATTGCCATAGCATTATTTGCCATGACCTCCAGCTTGTTTTTTAAATTGGCAAAAACTTCTTAAGTTGAAATATATCCAGGAAGGTACATCTATCATAAATACACATCCTTTTCTAGTTGAATGAATTTTGACAGACTGAACACATCCATGAAACCAGCAGGAATAGAGCAGGACCAGGCTCCCGGAAGCCCTCCCAGCCAGGTGCTGCCCCTGGGTAATCATTACCCAACAGCAAATTTTAGTGTTGCCTGTTTTTGCACTCTATGTACACAAACTCATTCAGCATGTATCCCTTTTAAGTTTTTTCTTCTTTCAGTTAGTATTATGTTATGAGACTTATTTATATCGTACATAGGTATAGAATATTCAGTGGATAGTAGTCTATTGTGTGAACATAGAAAAATGTGTTCATCTGTTATCTACTGTCCACTTGGAGAGTTTCCAGTTTGGAGCAATTATGAAGAAAGCGGCTGTAAACAGCCCTGTACGTGACTTTGGGTGCACACATGTCCACAGGGTTGTTGAGCATAGAGCTGGGAAGGCAATTGCTAGGTCATAGGGTCTGCAGATGTTCAGCTTAATGAATACTGACAAAAGGTTTTGCAAAGTTGTACCGATTAACAATTCCAGAAATTATAGTGTGTGAGAGTTTGGGTTACTCCACCTCCTTACAACCATTTATTTTCTCTCTTTTTCATGGTATTTAAGTAGATATTTGGTTACTCTTTCCACCTACAATATCACATCCAGGATTTACATACCTTTTCCGCCCAGCTTCCAGAGAGGGTATATGAAATCAGTACCTGGTATCATTTTTTTTTTTTTTTTTTTTTTGTGCAGTACTGGGGATGGAACCCAGTGGCATTCTACCTCTGAGCTACAGCCCCAGCCCTATTTTTTATTCTTTATTTTTAAACAGGGTCTCACTACGTTGCAGAGGGCCTCACTAAGCAGCTGAGGCTGGCCGCGAACCTGGATCCTCCAGTCTCAGCCTCCCAAATGCTGGGATTACAAGCGTGCACCACCACGCCCGGCTATTTTTTTTTTTTTTTTTTAAGCAATTAACTAAGGCTAAGCAAGGTTGCAAACTCAAACCCATCTGGCACATGTGAGGTGACATGGCATGGTGGGTTCTGTGGCTAACTAGGTAGTACAAACACCATGCTCTGTGCACACTTAAAAAACACAGACCTAGCCAGGTCAGAGTCCTGTTAACAATCCTGAATTTCAAGGAAAATGTCCAAACTCTTCAACCCAGGTTTCAGTTTTTTCTGGTCCCTGTTTTCTTCCCATTTGACTTGAAGCCCACATGCTCTACTCCTGATACTTTTGCCCACATGCTCTACACCTGATACTTTTGCCAAAGGGACCTCCCCAACCTCCCTGAAGAGGTCCTGCACTCTCATACTTCCATGCCCTTGAGCCTTCTCTTCCTGGGGTCTGGGGTACTCCTCTCTTTTATGTGATGGGTACTTTCAGACCTTACTTAGATGACTCACAGAGGTTTTCGTGATCCTCATACTTAGAGCTAATCCTAACCAACTCTACTTTCCTTAGAACTTTGTTCTTGACTCTATTTCTATTGATAACTTGGTCCTGAAATCATAAAATCATTTGTTTACTTGCCTGACCTCAAAGTTAAATTTTGAGCACTAGGATGTATTTATTTGTTTGTTACTGGGGATTGAACTCAGCAGTGTTCTACTTCAAAGTTATACCCACAGCCCTTTTTATTTTTATTTTGAAACAGGGTCTAGCTATATTGCTGAGGCTGTCCTTGAACCAGCAATCCTCCTGTCTAGGTATTACAGATATGCGCCACTGTGCCTGGCTTGAGCACTAGGAATTAAATGACTGGAACTGAGTTTAAGTCAGGATTGTATTCAAGGGTCTATCACAAGCCTGGGATATAGTTGACATTTGATAAATGTTTGTTGAATGAATGAATGAATGAATGAGGTTCTGGGTCTCCGTAGATAAGACTTATGCTGGGAAAAAGCCATTCATTGTGTCAGATGCTATCAAATGCTAGAAAAATAAAAAATACAAAGTATAAATGAAAGTACATTGGACAGGATTGAATTAAAAACAGGATGTAGGAGCTGGGCATTGTGCATGCCTGTAATCCCAGTACTTGGGAGGCTGAGACAGAAGGATCAAAGGTTCTTGGACAGCCTCAGCAGCATAGCGAGGCTCTCAGCAACCTAGTGAGACTCTGTTTCAAAACAAATAAATAAATAAATAAATAAATAGAAAGAGCTAGGGGTATAGCTCAGATGTAGAATGGTAGAATGCCCCTGGGCTCAATCCCCAGTACCATAAAAAATAGATAAATAAATAAATAAATAAATAAATAAATAAATAAATGTAGGAAAGAGGGTCTGAAAAGTAGGGCTGTAAATATGGAGTACTAGGGGTAAGTAACATGACTATTCCAGGTCTTGTTGCAGTGCTTGCAAGTATTATGCCACTTAGTTTTCATATTTCCATGAAAAATAATTCCCACTTTCCAGATGGCAAAACTGAGCACAGAGAGGTTAAGTAAACTTGCTCAGAGAGACAAAGTTGGTAGAAGCAAGATTCGAATCCAGAAACTCTGGTCTCAGAGTCTCAACCATCTTGCACGACTAGCTCCATTTCCCCCAGTAATCCAGTAAGAGGGGGAAGTGAGTAAAGAGCCCATCTTCCAGGTGATAGAAAGTCGACACACTCGTGGGCTTCTGTAACTTATCATCCATGATCATTTAGCTATTTCATGAACAAACCGAGGCTCTCCAACTTTCAATTCCAAAACAGAAGTGAATGTTGAAGGGAGAGGAGAGGCAGAACCATTAAACAAATCCTGCAGCTCCTTCTTTATTCACAGAAGAGGCAGCAAAATCGGCCATGCTCAATGTGGAGACCAAAGCAAAAACACAAACTAGAAGTCCTGGGCCTGGAGCTGGTCCCCCCTGTCGCATCTCAGCTCCCCGGCAGGGGATCCTCAGCATTTCCCAGGGCCTGGCCACTGCAGGCATGGTGCCAAGCAGAGCCAAGGTTTAGTCTACAAGATGCCTCTTGGGAATATTTCTCCAGAAAGTGGATTGCAAAACAAAGCCAAGTCATTGGTTGGAAGCTTCCCCGAGAGAGCCGGAGGTCAGGCGGTGGTTCCCATCTGTCTGGGTGCCGATTTAGAACTTCCACGTCTCACTCGTGCACAAGCACAAGCCCTTGAGAAGTTAGGACTTACAGCCATTTTCCTTTGAAGAAAAACATGTTTGAGAGGTGAAGGATTTGTCATTGTCTGAAACAGATTTAAATAGCGACTCAGACAGTTCTAACAAAAATATCTAGCAGAACCTTGAGATGATGCCCAACTGCACTCTATTTTTTTCTGCAACCCAAAGAGAGTTTTATTTGATTATTAATGGGGTTTAGCATTTTTTTTCTCACCTTTGCTTAATGGTTCTCGTTCAGAGCTAGGGAATAGTCTTTTCTTTCATGTTCTTTGCCTTTTTCATCTATTAGCCACTTATATTTTTCTTACTGATTTATCAAAGTTGTTAACCAAGTGAATGTGATAGCATTCCATCTGCCATATTGCTATTCTATTTTTACTATACATAAGATCTACATTAAATAATTTATGTATGTGAGATGTAGAAAAATATTAAATTTGTGCCATTATCTCTACAGTATTCTAACTTTGCATCACTTAATTCAAGATGATAACAAATTAGCCACTCAATGCTAACCTAGTTTTTTTTTTTTTTTATATTGGCATTTTAATCCATCTAAAATGTGTTCTGGTATATAGTATGAGAGGAGAGAAATTGTTTAACTGTCAAGTCATCTTTGCAATATTTATGGAATAATCTTCACTTCCCAAATATTTGCTGGGCTATGTTTATTACATGTTAAACCTTAGTATATGCTAGGACAAATTTTCTTTTGGATACAACATGGTCCACTGCCTTATTAGTCTTCCTTCTTTTGTAGTGTGACATATGTATCATTACATACAGATGTCAGAACTTTT
The DNA here is from genome assembly GCA_004027655.1 of Graphiurus murinus. Taxonomy (NCBI): domain Eukaryota; kingdom Metazoa; phylum Chordata; class Mammalia; order Rodentia; family Gliridae; genus Graphiurus; species Graphiurus murinus. The sequence continues at coordinate 12,661 of PVLC010019269.1, read as the reverse complement.
CTCAAGATAAAAAATCTTTCTGGAATCATATAATAATTAATGTAGTTAACGATAACAGTAGTTAATAATAATTTTATTTTTTATTATCATCATTTAACACCTCTTATCTTTCGACATTGGCTACAACTTCTGTAACAGTATTACCTAATAATAGTGGACATTATTCTTTCGATTCCAAAACATAAGTGTTAACCATGAACTATAGTTGTGGCTAGAACTTGAAAAAATATACTTTACTTTTTAAGCTACAGCTTTTCTGATTAAGAGAAATACTGTATGTTTATGAGGAAAATTTAGAAAAAAATAGAAAATAAAGAAAATGTACAATAAGCTTTCCCTATCATTTTTACCCAACTTGTTGTCTATGATTAAAGCATGTTTTACCATAGTTAATGCTATCATTCCTCTCTATACTTTAGTATTTGCATTAATATTAACTATCCTGGCATTTAAACCAGATGCATTTTTACATATTAAAAATAAAAGTATCAGGAATTTGAATAGATGGCTGAAACAAATTTCCAGAAGTCAAAGTTAAGGGTATAAAAAATTGCCAACTTCACTAGTGATGAGAAATGTAAAAATTAACTTGTGTTCGTTTAGTATAAATTAAAATATAGATTTAAATGTATACTGCTCTTTGATGATGATGTGGCAACGTGGAGATTTACATATATGTTTTTGTGGAAATGTAAGTTGGCTTTAAAATTACAAAGAGCAATTTTAAAACATAGTAGGACTCTTAAGTATGGCTGGAACTTTGAATCAGAAAATAGACCCTGGATCTTTATTTCAAATAATTTATCCAAGACATGTATAATCTGTTATAAGGATCAATTTTAAAACATAGAACAATAGTTAAATATTTCATTATGGAATATTATGCACTCAATAAAATATGTTAAAGGAAAATTTAATGATATAAAACAAGACTTATGATGTTAAGTAAAAAAGTAACATGGTTGCATTATATAAAAGTGTTATCTTAGTTACATAAAAAAATATGAGAAGACATTCTTCCTCTCAAATAAATAAAAGTTTGGAAGAATATTTATTGAAATCTCAACAGAAGACTTTGATTTTTGGTTGTTGGACTTTGGTGATCTTTAGTTCATATTTTGTTGTATGTGATATTACCAATTATGCCTCTTAGCAACACCTCCCCCCTTCCTTGCCCTACCCTGACACTGGAATACCTTTCCCTTGCCCACTCCATCAGAGGTACATTTTGCCAGTAGGGGGCGCTGAGAGACACAGGGCTGGAGTAGGCTTTACATTCTAGTTTGGGCGTAGAGTCTTGTTCCTCTGGCAGGGTTGCCCAGTGGCTCTCAGCCACATTTCCACTAAGGACATGACACTTTCCACTGGGCAGTTTTCCCCAGTGTCCCAGGGTGCCCATCTCTGGGAACTCCAACATCCAGGAGCCAAAGCAGCAACACAGCTGCCAGAGGTGGAGCTTAGCTCTGGGAAGGGAAGGGTATCTTCTAGACATGTCCCTCCTCGGGTTCTCCGCCTGAGTCCTAGAACTGGTGGCTGCTTCCTCTTCTACTGCTCTGTGAGTTTTGCAGTGGTCTTTACTACTTAGTAGGTAATTCCATGTTACAGTAATTTATTCTATGAAACTTTTCCTGTTCACATTTCTATGTGGTTTTATCTCCTGTTTGGACCTTAACTGATATGTTATACTTTTTCACATTTTCTACAATTCCCATCATAATCAGAAAATAAATGAATGCTTATTTGCTTTTTATCAAATTTATCTGTATGTGTGGGTGTGTGATATTAGTAAAAGGAAATAGGCATTCATTTATGTTTTTATTATGATAGGAATTGTAGAAAATGTGGGCAACGTATAGGGACATTAGGACACTTATATATATGGAAAATATGTCTACACCTATATCTATCTAGATATCTATATGTGTGTGCTTTCTAATACAGAGCTCTTCTATTATATATGAAAAATATTTTCTGTGGTAATAAATAATACAACTAACCTTTCATAAACTACTTAGTACTTTAACTAATTTCAGTATGTCATACTTGTGTCTGTAATAATAAATGATAGTTTGATTTTGGGGAATGAATTTATCATGTTTTTTCCATCAGGATTTTATTGAATTATACAGTTCTTTATTCATTTATATGTCCTGTGAAAATAAATGTGCCATAGGATTTATCAAAAGGGAATTTTAAAGAGATCACCAGTAATATTACTTGGGTACAGGATATTTGGGGAAATGCCTTTCCTTCTTTGGATATTGGCCCCAAACTAATGGTACCTCAAACTCATGACAGAGCTATACCATGGGCCCAACGTCATTAAGAGTTGTCAAGAAACTCAATTCGCACTCTGATTGATATTCTTTGAAAGATAGTATAGATCCAACTTTGCTTTTCTTAAAAAAAAAAAAAAAATATATATATATATATATATCTTCTCCTCTCTCCTGACCACTCTTGAGTCAATTCAATCAATAAAGTCTTGATACCAATGTGAAGGATTCATGAGAGATACTAAGTCATAGAAGGCTCTAGAAGTTTGCAGTCCAAAGAAAGAAAAGGAAGTTTCTTTGTATTCAACATGAGCCAAGCACAGTGGGAGATGCTTTTTTTTAAAATCTCTTTCTTCACTTAGCTCTTGACCAGTCATGAGAAATCTGAATTAATGTTCCTACTTTGCCAAAGAGAAAGTGTGAGTCTCAAAGGTAAGGGAGATTGGTCAAGATCATTCCATTAGCAAATGGCAGACACAAGCTCTAAACACAGGTCTGATGATGCTAAATCTCCTGTTCTTTCCCTCAAACATCATGTTCCATAAACATATCATTATCAAGCAAATCACCTGTTTAAGTTGGTGATTACAGGCTTAGGAAGCCAGAGGGCTACTGCATGAGTTGGGATGGGTTCACGGAGAAGGCAAGATGGTCGTTCTCTCCTGCCTTCCTGGACCGCCACTTCCTTGTGCGCTAGCATGGCAGCTCATCATGGGCTGCTTTGTCTGCCTTGTGACACTTCTTGTGTCATTCCTACCCTATAGCGCTAACCAACTTTTCATGTCTGGTCTTCCCTTCCCAATCAGGTTTTTAGTACCCAAGCACATGTCTGTGGAATCCAAGTTCAATGTTCTCTCCATTGGAGTAAATGCCACTCCAGGGCCAGAGTCTAGAGCACCTGGATTTCTTGCAAATATTCAGGGTCATGTTACAGCCAGAAGATACAGGTCTGATGCCACTTTACATTTATACTGTGGATCTTTTGTATGTAGGGAAGATTGACCTTAGTCTTCACTCTCCTCCTTTACAATGTGTTTTGGGCTAGTCACTTCTCTTTAAGGGGCCTCTATTTCTGGATTTGCTAATTGATGGATTTGATGTTCTTGGTCTGTAAATCCCTCTCTAGTACCAGCTGTGTATTTTTCTGGTAAATTCCTGATCCAAAGGTACACAGAAGTGGCTGACTTTGGGAGAGTTCCCCTCTTGTAGGCTATAGGGATGCACTATCTATAAGAGAATTCAACCAACTAAAGCCCTCCTTCTATGCCAAATCAAAACAATGTTAGCCTAAGTGCCTATCCCCATTGAAGCTGTGGCAGACAGCGCTCCCCCTAGGTCACTCTTTTATTCACACTGTACGTTGCTGCTGCAGGTAGACATAATTATGCCCTGTCTTAAAAATGGGCATGGTGGTGCATGCATGTAATTCCAGTACTTAGGAGGCTGAGTCAGGAGGATCACAGGTTAGAGGTCAGGTTTGCAGTCAGCCTCAGCAGCGTAGTGAGGCCTTCCGCAACTTAGTGAGACCCATTTCCAAATAAAAAATAAAATAGGGCTTGAGGTGTAGCTCAGAGGTAGAATGTCCCTGGGTTCAATGCCCAGTACCAAAACAAATAAATAAACCAACAAACAAAACAAAACAAACAAAAGAAGCCATGTCCTAAGACATAGCTAAGGGTTAGCTTTGCATTCCTGATTCTAAATCAGGGGATCCCTCCTCTGAGTCCTATTCTCTGTGAGCTGGTCATTCCTACTAATGACAGTGGACCTTGCCAGGACAATCCCCTGGCCTAGAAGAGAGCATTTCCTGGCTCTATCAACAGAAAAGCCCCACAGTATGACCTGGTTTTACACTTTTAAAAAGCACTGGAGAATAGCCACTGTCCAAGCTTCCTCAGTTTAACCAGAAAATATCACCTAGATTTTGGGACACAAAAGAACTGGGCTTAAATTCCAAACCTGGTACATGTACATCACGACCTCTATATAGTGGAGACAGTATTACTTTGAGCAAAGTATTGCTGGAAAGAGCGAGTGAATAGATTATTTTCATTCAATCTCCAGTTCGGTCTTTGGCCCACAACAGCAAATATTAGTTTTCTGTTTCTGATGCCCTGGTGAAAATTAACAGCCAGCTTCATCCAAGGATTAAAGCAAACAGAGGGTGAAGGATCCGTCTCGCCCCAGGGTTCAGAGAGTGGAAAGTTATGGAGGACCTTGGCCTCAGCATTCTGGGCCTCCATAACTCAGCCCCATGGGGAGCCCAGGCGTGGAAGGACTCAAGCTGTGCTGCAGAGCCTGCAGTGAGGGAAGAGCTGGGAGCAGGACTCCTGAGGCCAGCTACAATTTTAGCTGCAGCTTGGAATTTCCTGGTTTTGGGGGGGTCTGGAGTCCGAACTTTCTCTGGTGCTGATGCTGTTTCTGCTGCCAGAACCAGGCAGTAGACACGGTTTATTTCCACTGGACCGCCCAGGGTGCAGCAGGAGCCCTCCTCCTGGCCCTTGGTGCTTCCTGCTGGCCAGGGCCTCCTGGGCAAGCCCCAGCAGCTCCTTTCTGGGGCAAATTGTGTGCACTCAGACAATGGCATTGCTCAGCAGGGCCTGGGTGGAGAATTGTTTGTCTCTGCCTGGGGAGAGGAGGTAGGATTCACATCTTCCGTAATAAAAGGCTCAGTGTCTTGCCCCTAGGTCTTGAAATCCAGCTAAAGAAATTGTGGCTTCTTTGTACCTCTACTGATACCTGGGTGGAAAAAGGCCTCATTATTCCTGAGTGATTTATGGTCTCCCAGGTTGCAAGAAATAGAGTCTCCATCAGGTTAAAGAAGCAAAGAAAAAGACGTGTGTGTGTGTATGTGTGTGTGTGTGTGTGTGTGTGTGTGTGTGTGTGTGTGTGTAAATATATGGTAGATAGCTCACTCAGAAGCCAGGCATGGTGGTGGCGCAGCATGCTTGTGATCCCAGTACTTGGGAGGTTGGGGTTGTAGCTTGGAGGTAGAATGTCCCTGGGTTCCATCCCCAGTACTGCAAAACAAACAAACAACAACGACAACAACAAAACAAAAAGAAATGAAGAAGAAGCTGAACGCCAGACTTTAAGGATAGGAACCAGGCCAACTTGAGAGACCTTATCAGCAAGGACTCATAGACAGTCCCAAGGAAAACCTCCAGAAATAGTGCTGATGATTGATGACATTTTATATTTGGCTCGAGATTCAAATTTCCTCCCTTAAAAGGAGCCCAATGGGTCAGCCCCCCTCAGTTTTGCATATGCTGACACAGACTTGACTACCTGTTCTCCTGATGATCAGACTCTTGGAACCAAGTTGTAGTAATCACAGTCTTAAACAATAGGTGTATAAACCAGGTAACAGTGAGTTAATAAACAGAGCTGTCTTTGGTGTGAAAAGATTATGTCTGCTTATTATCAAGAATTTCCTCCCCCACTTGTTTTCTGATGTCAACATTCATTCGGAGAAAACAGAGTCAGACATTAAAGACTGTCCAGTTGAATGGGATGAATGTTTGTGCAGGGTAGTTTTTTTTTTTTTTTTTTGTGTGTGTGTGTGTGTGTGTGTGGTACTGAGGATTGAACCCAGGGGCAATCTATCTCTGAGCTACATCCTCAGAAGTATTTTTTTTTTGCTTTATTTTTATTTGTGTGTGGTGCTGGGGATTAAATCCAAAGACATTCTACATCTGAGCTACACCCCCAGCCCTATTTTATTTTTTATTTTGGAGCAGAGTCTCACTAAGTTGCTAAGGGTCTTGATAAGTTGCTGACCCTGGCCTGGAACCTGCACTTCTCTTGTTTCAGCCTCCCAAGTACTGGGATTAGAGGTGTGAGCTGCCACACCTGGCTCATGCAGGGTGATTTAATCAATTCTGGAGAATTAAATTGCTTCTTTGTTCTGTATTATCTAAGCTCCTTGTATAGCACTCCTCACTGATAACCCATCCATTGGACAGACACAGCAGACACAGCACAATACCAGTCGGGTGTCTGAACCCCAGACCTTGAGGGCTCACCGAACCACCTCAATGGAACTCACAATTTACTACTTTCAACCTAAGAATGTGGCTCTGTCTCTCTCTCAAACTGGAAAATGTCTTCTTTAACAGTTATTGTTCCCACAGCTCATGCTGTACACCAAGACATCTTGTGTGGTTGCTGGAAGCCTTGACAGAGGGTTGTAGAAACTATTTGCAGCAAATATTTTGCTGATAGAGAGTGCAAAAGCAAAGCACATCATTGCTACAGTATTTAAATGAGTTGTAAATCACACTCCATCCCCCATAACCTGTCAAAACAAAAACACAAAGGAAAACAAAGTGAAAAGATCCTGTACAGGCCGATGGTTCTTGAACACATGTCAAATAAAACAATTAAGAATGGGTGTTCTTCAAGAAGCATAAAATATATTGTTCTGGGCTGGTATGTGTATTCTGAAATTCTACTTGGCTGTGTGAGCCAGTTGGATTCCTATGTACCACAGCCTGCAGGATTTTGCTTATTCAGATTGAGATTGCTTCAAGAATTGCAAGACTATTAAAGACACATTGATAATATGTAAAAGAGACATTTGTGCAGGTTGCTGAGTTAAACAGGAAACATAAGGCCTTAGGCTGTGTCTGGCTCTGTGGGATGCCAGGAGAGTAGATATTTCCAAATATAGACAGATTGTGCGACACTTTAAATCACATTGAATTAAATAACAACCCCCCTGCAAATCAGGGTTCAGACTTCCAGCAATCCCAGACATCTGGAAGAGCGTACAGGTAAATCATTTAGTAAGTAGAGAGAGGGACAGACAGATGGATGGATACAGATGGACCCACATCTAGTGACGAAGTGTCCGAAAATCAGCAGCAGGGACATTCACCTCCAGCGTGGTGACATACCTGTGTAGAACAAGGAGTTGGAAAGAGGTTGGGGAGGCCAGGTTTGAGAGCACCATGCAAGATACCCGAGTCTTAGGAGCAGAATTCAGCTCTCAGGGAGTTGTCAAGAGGTTGCAGAAGCTCTAAGTACCTGCTGTCCTCAGCCCCTCCTCAGTGGTCTTAATATTGTTCTGTTTCCATCTGAATCCCAAAGCAATTGATCACAACCACAAAGCCACCAGTTCAAGACCAGTTCAAGGAGGTCCTTGCTGTGCTGAGATACCACAAAGATGGGAAGAAGTGGATCTTTCCCGCATCTTGGAGGACCTCAATGTGCTTCAGAAGGTCTTACACTGAGGGGAGATGTGACAGCCCGTTAGTCATCTGTGGGTGGGTAAGGGCAAAGTTGGTCCTTAAAAGGTATGCTATCTTAGCTCTGCACATCTGAGGCCCAGCGCATGTTCATCTGCTCCTGAGCATAAAGCTAAGATTGCTAGCAGCAAACGATGTACAGTAGTGACCACAGGTGTGAGCCTTTGTGGGAGGGGCCGGTGGCACGTTGCTGGTGTCTTGAATGTGAACACTTGGTGCCCGGAAGATAGTATCTAAAGGTGCCTTGCTAGGTAAACGCTATTCCTTCCTTCCTTCCTTCCTTCCTTCCTTCCTTCCTTCCTTCCTTCCTTCCTTCCTTCCTTCCTTCTTTCCTTCCTTCCTCCCTCCCTCCCTCCCTCCCTCCCTCCCTCTCTCCCTCTCTCTCTTTCTCCTGGGGATTGAACTCAGAGGCTTTCTACCTCTGAGCTACTCCTCCAGCTCCCTCTCCTCTCTCTCTTTCTCCACGTGTGTGTGTGTGTGTGTGTGTGTGTGTGTGTGTGTGTTTAAAATAGGATCTAGCTAAGTTGCTGAGAGCCTCACTAAGTTGCTAAGGCTGTCCTCAAACCTGTGATCCTCCTGCCTCAGCTTCCCAATTACTGGGCTTACAGGCATGCACCACCAGGCCTGGCGAGGCAAAGACATTTAGATTGGGGCATTTCATTTTTAACCCTAGAGCTGAATGATTCATTCCCATATTCAGAATTATGCATATAAGTCCATCTCTTCTTTTCCTTCCTGTTTTTCCAACTTACTTAGCACCAGTGGCAAGCAGGGACAGGGAGAGGTGTGCGGGGTCAGAAGGGGATGGACTCTTCTCCTGGGATGTCGACTGGTCCCAGTGCTAAGGAGTGTCCAGGCTGGCGTTGCATTTCCTTCTTATTCCCGAGCTGTTTGCATGGGTTAATGAAGACGGCAGCTCCCGGGCTCAGCCACACTATGTAAAAGAACTACTTATTGCTTGTTCCATCTCACTGCCTTTTATGGTGATACTTAAACCAAAATGGTGAACTATTACACTTCATAGCCTGCAAATAAAAGCAGGATGTTAAAAAGTAGGGGCCGTAACCCCTGATCGTGGTGAAATGGCTTGTAATCTTGAGATGACTTTGTTCAGCTCCCCAGGGCCCAGCCCGGGGCGCTATGTAGGAACTAGACAATGAATCGCCCAGGTGTCATGGTCCAGCCCAGGGTCCCCTGGCAACTGCACGGTGGCAGGCATGAAGCAGTGTTAGAGCAAAGATGGAGGGGCACTTTCACAGGGTGGGGGCCTAAATCCTGCTCCTCAGTCCTCCTTGGAGAGCCTCAAGGACTCAGCAGAACTGTGCCCCCCCCCATATATTTGACTCCACTGGTAGGGGTCAAAGAGCAACCTAGACCCACAGTCCTGGGCCCAGTGTGCGCATCAGGATGACACAGCTCTTACTGCCTTAAGGGAACAGACGTTCTAATGTTTTTATTAATTGACAATTTTATTATGTTTACATGTTTAAGTAAGAATTATGTGAACACATAGCAAATATTCAAATGGTATTAGTCTTAGTTTGGGTTCTGCCTAAAGCAGATGCTGTGGTAAGGACTCGGATGTGGCCACTTATTTGGAAGGTGACCCCAGGAAGTGGGGAGGAAAAGAGGGCGGGGGCACCAGTGGTAAAAGGTGGGCAGGTGGGGGTGGGCCACTGGAGCTCAGGCCCACTGGGAGCCTGAGGGTGTGAAGGGCACATCTGGGGCTCCCCAGGAGTCTGAGGTTTGCTTCCAGGTACCTCGGACCTGCCCCAAGCCTGCAGAGCAGGAGGGATCCCCAGAGAGAGGGAGACAGACAGGGAGGTAGACAGAGATGGAGATAGAGGGAGAGACAGAGGCAGGGAAGAATGAGAGAGACACTGTGGGGGAGAGAAAAAAGAATGGGAAGGGAGGGAAAGGGAGAGGGAGAGGGAGAGTGTTATGCAGGGCTTGAAGTGAAAAGCCAAAGTCATATATATAGTGTCACATGTATGAGAATTGAAGATAAACCTGAAGTTAAATTACAGGTGGACTGATGGTGCTAAATAATAAAGTAAAACAAAAACAAAAAACAAAGAAAGAAAGAGAGAAGGAAAAATATGAGTTCTCTTGTCAAATAAACTAAATCCAAATCCCATTTCCCAATGATAACTACATCTATGTATAACAATTTTTGATCTACCCTTTTGTAGAAATATACTCTCCTCTCTTCCTCTTTCGACACATAATGCACACACCCCCCCCACATACGTATGTAGATAGATGTAGGGCACTACCAGGAGAGTCTAAAAAGTCGGGTAAAAGATTATCAAGCCTGGACTTGCTTTGGATTTTCTCAGGCAAAAGAGAGCTATAACTTTGTTTTCAAAAAAATTACATAAGCACCTACTTCATTGTCTGTGATAGACATATAGTTTCCTTAGAAAGGATATACCATCATTTGTTTTGTGGTCTTTTTTAATAAACTAGGGTAATATTAATTTAAAATTTAAGACAAATTAAAAACAACTTATGAAAAGTATAATTCAAAATAATTTAACAATTTGTGTTTACAGATTATTTTCAAACACACAGCAGTTCCAGTTGGTTGCTGCTGCTTAGCTAAACTGGGTTGTTCTGATCCATTTGCTACCTGTATGCTATGCAGCTCAGGGAAAGGCGCAACATTCTCTGTGCCTTCCTCTTCTTATCTGAAAATTCAAATGTCCAGTGAACTTACCTAAACCTTTGTGGAGAGGATCGAATTAGGTATTTTGTGTAAAGAGTTCTGCATGTCAGAAATGCTCAATAAACATTACCTGTTAGTATTCTATTCCTAAAACAGAAAAAAATCCTTTGTCAGGTTTTGTGTCTTAAAGATAACAGAAAAAGTCATCAGCCCTCCTAACCACACCCGTAGCTGCTCGAGCACTACAAGCTACTCGGCGGCACGCACTTCGCTGTCTAAGCACTGACTCTGCTCACGTGCCCCATCTCTGTTAATTCATACGTGAGTTGGCAGCTGTCTTCAGTTCCTTCTTTCACTGCACTTCTGATGCTCTGTGTATTGGGAGCTGAGTATAATTCCATTTCTCTTGTATCTGAACTGACCCTGGTAATCTTCTTGACAACAGAGTGTGGCAGAAGCAACTTTCTGGGGCTTCCAAATCCATGTTATAAGAAACTTTAGAACTTCTGGCTTCCTTCAGGCAGGAAGCCAGCCAACAGGTGAGAATTCTGACTGTCCTGCACTTGCCGGGCTGTAAGAGACCTACAGTAGCCCTGGGCAGTGGGTTCTTGGAGGCAGATGTTCCAACAGGGTCCAGCTGTTTCATCTATACCAGTCATTTGGGACCAGGGGATCAGACATTTTTTAAGAGTACTGGGGATTGAATCCAAGGGCACTGCAACTCTGAACAATACCTCCAGCCCTTTTTATTTTGAAACAAGTTCTCACTAAGTTGCTGAGGCTGGCCTTGAGCCTGCAATCCTCTTGTTTTAGCCTCCCAAGTCCTGGGATTACAGGCATGTGCCACTACACCAGGTGGGATCAGACTTTAGAATCAAGAAACCTTCAGATGACTCTATCCGTAGCAGCATTAGACTGGAACTGCACCAGAGAGACCCTGAGCAAGAACTGCCCTGCTGAGGCCAGCCAAACAGCAGAACCACGTGAGATTAAAATGTTGAGGGTTGGTTTGTTACAACATGATAGGTCGATAGTATTGAGACAAAGATCAAAATGTGAAAGAAGTGCACCCAGGCTCAACTTAGCTCATCCCCTGCCTTATTTCTGTATCTCATTCGACTCACCAATGCTGCAGCAGTTTTTGGATTTTGCAATCTACAAATACCTATCTTCAGTAGATAGCGATTTCACAAAATAATCAGAAAATGTTGCCCCACAGGTTAATGCAAACACTTCAGATTCCACCACAACTTGTTTAGAAGAACATTATGCAGGTTAAATAACTCTATGTAACATCTCTTTCCTTATGGAATTTGTCACATGAAATTAAAAAAAAAAAACTTTAAAGTATATAGACGTGAAAATTACAATAATTAACTCACTTAAATTATTTTTAGAAACAAAAATTTATAACAAAGGAAGTGTTTTCAACATCTATTTTAAAAACTCTGTCCATAACCTGTTTCATTCACCTGGCAGATACTTTGTTGTTCATTAGAAAAAAAGGCACCTTAATAATAAAGGGAGAAATTGCATTATTGTTATTATTATTTATTAGCATCATTTTTTATTACTATTTAATTATCTGCTAAGTAACATTTTTCCTGAAAGGTCACTCCTATGGCAGAATAAGATGTTCAATATACTTGGCACACACGTCATTTTATAAAAGAAAAATAGATTACCTTAAATTTAGCAGCTTTTTACATTTCTTTGCTACATTATAAAAATATTTTTATTGTCACTCTGTGTGTGTGTGTTACTAGGAATTGAACCCAGGGGCATTCTAATAAAAAGTAGGCCCCAGCCCTACCTTTTAATTTGAAACAGGGTCTCACTAAGTTATGGAAGGACTTACTATGGTGCCGAGGCTGGCTTTAAACCCGCTATCCTCCTGTCTTAGCCTCCCAAGTACTGGGATTATAGGTGTGCACCACCAGGCCCCACTCACTCTATCTTATTTTATTTATTTTTTTATTTTTTTTGTTTTTGTTTTTTTTTAAAATTTTTTTTATTGTGGTAATTCGTGCAATATAGCATACATCTTTGTTAAGTATGAGTTGTTGACAACATATTTGCACACAGTTGACCTTTCCCCAATTCCCACCCCAATCCTCTCCTCTTCCCTCCCCCTCAGGTTCACTTCGGTGAGTGACCTTGATATGATTGTGTAATTACATCATGTGCTTTAGGGCGTCCCTCTGCCCCCTGCGTCCACTACAATTAAATCAACTTTGTTGCTTATCGAGGGTCTCTCCTTTTCATCTGGAGACCCTCCTATGCCACATCCCCTCCCTAGCATTCACATATTAGGGAGAACATATGCTTCTTAACTCTTTGTGACTGACTAATCTCACTTAACATAATGTTTTCCAGTTGCATCCATTTCCCTGCAAAGAACATGATTTTATTCTTCTTTATGGCTGAGTAAAATTCCATTGTGTACATATCCCATAGTTTTGTAATCC
>PVLC010019268.1:0-30901 GCA_004027655.1 Graphiurus murinus | reverse complement strand
TCCATAGTTTGGCTATTGTGAATTGAGCTGCTATAAACATAGATACGCATGCATCGGTCTGATAATTTGGTTTCCATTCTGGTGGGTATATACCCAGTAGTGGTATTGCTGGGTCATATGGTAGGTTCACTCCCATTCATCTGAGGATCCTCCATACTGTTTTCCACAGTGGTTGCACAAGTTTGCAATCCCACCAACAGTGTATTAGGGTTCCCACTTCTCCACACCCTCGCCAGCAGGTGTTGTTGTTCATGTTTTTTATGATTGCCATTCTGACTGGAGTTAGGTGAAATCTCAGGGTAGTTTTGATTTGCATCTCCCTGATTGCCAATGATGTGGAACATTTCCTCATACCTGGATACTCACAGAAGTTTTTTTCATAGTTGAAATTCAAAGATGTCACCAGGATACCTGTTTCTGTCAGTGTGTTTACTGAACAAATATGGATTATTTTCGTGCTATAAACAGAGACATGATGGATAAAATATAACAACAATTTGAATATGTAGCCCTGCCAGTCATTTGCCTGCTTGCCTGCAGACTTCTCTGCCTCCTTCCTGCTCTGCTCTGCATTCTAGGAATGCATCCCTGAAAACTACATTTCCAGATTCCATGGCCATAGGCTTCTGGCTGATAGAGCCAGAGGGAGGCGGAAGCACAGCCCCTTCTTCCAAGGTTCCAGCTCCTTTTGGGCAGCCCCTGTCATGCTTCTTTCTGCCTTTCTCTGGCAGCCCAAGTTTGAGATTCTGTCAAAAGCCCTTATGGATCAGGTTTCTAAGCCAATGTTAAAACTGGTCCTCAGCTGGGGAGGCACCGTGTCCTAGCAACTCCTAGGTAAAGGCAGCACCTGCTAAAGGTGCTGCTGGAGTCCCCCCCCCCGCCCCAATGCAACCCCCCTCCAGTGACTGACCACACCAGGACACAGTGTACTACTAGGGAAAGTCAGAGTAGTGTGAAGAGAGGGTTAGTGCCTTCAGAAATAGAATGAGTAGGATCCCATTCTGAAAGAAAATATGACGACCATTAAAAATGACTAAAAGGTGAAAGAGAGAATAAAGTTATAATAAAAGATTCATACTCAGTGAAAAATGAGGTGGATTTATAAAATAATTAACTGCTAGAAATGAAAAGTGGTCATTTAAATGAATAATTCAGTAGGGAGGTTAAACTACAAGTTAAATTAAAACTGAAAAGAAGTCGGGCACAGGGGCACACACCTGTAATCCCAGTACTTGGGAGGCTGATGCAGGAGGATCACAGGTTTTAGGCCAGGATCACATGGTAATTTAGCAAGACTCTGTTTTGAAATAAAATAAAATAGGACTGAGAGTGTAGCTCAGAGGTAGAGTGCTCCTGGGTTCAATCCAGGTTGAGTACCTCAACCAACCAACCAACTTGAAAGTGGATTTGAAAATAATTTTGAGAAAACTGTGAGATACACAGATAAAAATATGAAAAAATTCAAAAAGTTTAAGAAACATAGAGGATGTAATGATATAGTAGTCAAGGTGTAGTCTAAGAACTGGTAGTCAGGTACAGTGGCTCATGCCTGTAATCCCAGTACTTGGGAGGCTGACACAAGAGGATTGCAGGTTTATGGCCAGCCTTAGCAACTTACTAAGACTTTCAGCAACTTAGTGAGACCCTGTTCAAAATAAAAACAGGGCTGAGGGTGTGGCTTAAAGGTAAAATGCCCCTGAGTAATACACACACACACACACACACACACACACACACACACACACACGCACGCACACACACACACAGAGTATATTGCTTGAAAGTAGAGTATAACATATATCTTATAAGAATTTACAAAAGAGAGAATAAGAAGACTTGGAAAGAGCCTATAGTTGAACATATAATGACTTAAGAATTGTCCAGAAAGAGTCTTAGCAGGTGAACAAGTTTAACAATAGTAGACCGATCATTGCCACAAGATATCTTCAGAGGACTACAGGAACAGTTAACTTATCATTCTCTGCTAAGTTAAACTATAGTTCTAATGAAGTCAGAATAAAGGCTGTATTCAGACAAAGACCTAAAAATCTTGTCAGTTACAGTTCTTCTATGAAAGAATTACTAAATTCCCTTCGTTAGAAAGAATTTAAGCTAGAAGAAAAGAGTCCCCCTCATGAAGCCACGAAGAGGAGCAAAATTGGTTATAAGGAGCGTCAATAATAACTAGTATTTGGTTAAAAAGAAGATTGAGCTGGAATATTGGAAAACTATAGCATGGAAGAACAAATCAATGAAAAAGCAATAAACAACCCGGTAGATGAAAAGCATGTTTATAGAAACGGAAATCAGAATGGCTAACAGCCATATAAGACGGTACTTAAACTAGCTATTAAGGAAATCCAATTAAGAAAAATGAAACAGTCTGATAATTTCATGTTCTCATAAGAACCTTTGGTGAACAGCTGTGTGAGTGCGCCATTTTGGAAATGGATATTCCAGCCCCGATTGCATTGTTTGATGGTGACAATCCCAATCTTAACCACAACCACTTGGGTTCCTCCCCAACCCCTCCAAGCCAGAATCAAGCTGCTAAGCAGCTGCTGATTTCTCATTTATAGAACCCATGAAGTAATATATATTTGTTGTTTTAGGTCACTAAGTTTAGGGGTAATTTGTTACAGGGCAATAGATAACTAACCCAATCACTGTGAAGAGTAATTTGGTGAAATCCAATGAAGGTGAAAATTCATATACTTAACAACCTATGAATTTTTTTTTATCTAGGTATGCAGTCCAGAGACATTTCTGCAAATACATAAAAAGAAACACATGAGGATAATTCAGTACAGCATACATTTCTGTCAATTAGATGTTTGTCTTAGTCCATTTTTTTTTTTTGCTATAACAAAATACCCAAGGCTAGGGACTTTATAAAGAAAAGAAATTTATTTAGCTTCAAGTTTTGGAGGCTAAAAGTCCAAGATCAGGCAGCCCCATCTGGTTGGCCCTGGTGAGGACCTTCTGGTTCTGTCACAACATGGTGAATGACATATGGCAGGGGTGTGTGTGGAAGTGTTCACGTGTTGAGAGAGGAAGCAGGAGACCGGGGAAGTTCCTAGGCTCTCACTTTATAACAATCCACTCTCTCAGGAACTAATCTACCTCTGCAAGAATTA
Source organism: Graphiurus murinus (assembly GCA_004027655.1). NCBI lineage: Eukaryota > Metazoa > Chordata > Mammalia > Rodentia > Gliridae > Graphiurus > Graphiurus murinus. The sequence goes on along the minus strand of PVLC010019268.1, from coordinate 27,764 downwards.
ACCTATTCCAAGAGACCACATTAATCCCTTGATGAAGGTAGTCATGACCTAGCAACTCCACTGGGCCCCACCTGTTAAAGGTCCTATCACCTTTTAGTATCATTATATTGGGGTCCAATGCACCTGAACCTTTGGGGGGTATGGACCGTATTCAAACCATAACAGTAATGGATACTTAAATTGCAATATGTTTGTACAGTGGAAAACTACTGAGCAGCTAAAAATGAATGAATTAGGGGTATGTGTATGCATTTGGATGAATCCCCCAAATCCAATATAGAGTAAAAGGTGCAGATTGCAAGAGCAAGTGTATGGTGTGATACCAATTATGTAAATTTAAAGATAGACACACAATACTACAATATATTCTATGTAGTTGCCTCCAAACGTAGATAAATTTAAAAACGTGGATGGGAAAGATGCATTCCGCCTCCAGAATAGAGTTGTCCCAGTGGAGGGAAGGAAGGAGGTGGAGGAGGAGAGGAGGTGGGCAGAGCTTCAGTGTAATATGTTATTTCTTTAAAAAAAAAGTCTAAGCAAATAAGGCAAAACATTAGTGTGTGTTAAACCTGGGTGGTGGGTATGTAGGCGCATTATATTGGTTGCTAAAGTTTTTCTTGATTCTAAATATTTTTTATTGGCATTTTTATAGATTTCATTCTGTGACTGTTTTCAGATTTTTATTTTGTTTATAAAGGCCAGTCCCTTTTCTAGACCAGTTTGCCTCTCAGTCTCTTGTCCTTTTTCTTTTTTTGTGGTCTTCGGGATTGAACCCAGAGGCATTCTACTTCCAAGCTATACCCCCAGCCCTTTAAATTTTTGTTTTGTTTTATTTTGAAACAGAGTCTTGCTAGGTTGCTGAGAGTCTCACTAAGTTGCTGAGTCTGGCTTTGAATCTGTGATCCTCCTGTCTCAGCTTCCCAAGTACTGGGATTACAGGTGTGTGTCACCATACTTGACCTATCATCTTTTTTTTTTTTTTCTTGATATTTCCTCTTCTAACTCTGATATTTCTTTAAGAATTTGCATTCTTATTCATAGATACCCTCCTTTCTCACTTTTTTTTTTTTTAGGATATAAAACAGGAACTTTGTAAAATGGTCTTCTTGGTCTTCTTTCTTGTATCACACCATTGTTGGCAGTGTGCTTTGGCTCTGATTTTTGAAACTTCATCCTCTAATGAGGCAGAGCTTTTACACAGACCCCCACGTTAATGTTTTTTGCTTACTCATTCTTGTCTGATTTGAGACCTAGCCAAACCCGATGTTTGCCAATTGGCATGCCCCTGCAGGATTTTAACAAGGGAACAAAACTGTTTTATAAGTGCTTAGCCAAATGCCCAGTGTCTAGCTGGCACTCATCTAGGGCATCGTTGCTGGATTCAGTTGGGATCTTCTTGTCCTCACTGCTTAGCTCTTGGACTCTGAGGAGCAGATACACATTTCTGGGTTATCTGAGGACTTCTGCAGCTCTTCCTTAATCAAAAGCAATATATAAAAAACAATAATCCTCACAGGTCATTCCTCCTGCGGCCCGTCTCACCGATACCTGTGCCTATAGCTAGATGTGCATCTTCGTGTGCAGGGCCCATGGCTCCCACCTGCCATTCTGAGCCACCATGCACACTGGGAGCTACGATCCAACCCGTGAGCAGCTACAGGAAGGAAATTGCTGCTTCCCAGGGGTGGTACAGATGGTGGGGATTTGACCTTGGCTTCTTTACAGAAGCAATCCCAACACAGTCAGAAGGATGATTGCCTGATCTCATGGTTGATCATCCCTGAATCTCTGAAATAGAAGAGAATTTGCATGGATAAAAATGTCTTCTTATCTCTTTACTCTTGGGTTTTATTATCTTGCCTCTGACTTCAGGGCCATGCCACTGACAATCCGTCACTGTAATCCTAACTGCACCCATTTAATGGCAGTGTCTTCTGTGCACTGACATTGTGCTGTTGGGAATATCATTATTTTTATATGCCTTCATGGGGCATTTGGCAACGGCCCTCTCATGGTTGGCTAGGCTCTTTAACTTTTAGAGTACAGGATCAATCATGCCCCTTGTGTGTCTGGTAATTAGGAGACAGCAATCTCTGTCAAGTCTTCTGTGGATGCCATGTGCCCTCTGGGCACTCTGCAGAGAGCTCAAGCATCAATTGAAGGCTTTCAACTACTTTCAACAGTTCATCTAAGACTTTTAAAATGCCTCAAGTTCTTTGAAAAACTTTCAGGGACAAGTTAAAATGCACTTCCTGAAATGTTTTTCTTCCTCTCTCTCTCTTTTGGTGGTCCATTACCAGAAATCTATGCAACTTAAATCCAATACTTTAGAGCAGTGCTTCCCAAATTATTTGTGAAGAAGAGCCAATGCATATGTATATGTATATGTATATATATGTACATATATATATTTCAGTTTCAGTCCCTTGCAGACTAATACTTTTGTAAAATACAGTAGGACAGAGTTACTGGGAAAGATAAAATTAAAAACGCAAAAATAAGCCAGGTATGGTGGCACATGTCTGTAATCCTAGTACTTGGGAGGCTGAAACAGGAGGATTGCAAGTTCGAAGCCAATCTCAGCATCTTAGTGAGGCTCTCAGCAACTTAGAGAGACTTGTTTCCAAGTAAAAATAAAATAAGGTTGAGGATGTAGCTTGGAGAAGGTCAGAGGTAGAATGCCCCAGAGTTCCATCCCCAGCATCACAAAACCAAGTGCTTTAATGTTGGGGGCAGCGCCATAAAGTGCTGTAACACTTTCAATACTTTCTCTTATTTCCTGTACTTAATTTCATTACAGGCAAGCAACAAATGATGTATGGTAGAAGTGGTCCACAGATCATACTTTGAGTAGCACTGCTTTAGATGCTGTGCAAAACACTCCTTGCCCTGAATAATGATAATGCCACCCTACAGCATGTGCCTGGGACTTTGACACTATAGGGTAATAAAATGGAAGGTGTGTTACTGTGGGTTCTCCAAAGGAACAGTGTGTGTGTGTGTGTGCGTGTGCGTGTGTGTGTGTGTGTGTGTGTGTGTGTGTGTGTGTGTGTGTGAAGAGATTTACTGTAAGGGATTGGCTCATGTTGAAAAGCTGATGATGCAGTCCTAGTGTGGGTCTGCAGGCCTGAGACTCAGGAGAGCCGATGGTGTGGCTCTAGCCCAAGTCTGAGTCCAAAGGCAGGAGAAGACTGATGTTGCAGCTCAAAGACAGGCAGAGAGAATGAATTCTCCCTCACTAGGCGCTTTCATTCAATGGATTGGGTGACATCCACTCACATGGGGAAGTACTATCTGCTTCACTCGGTCCATTGATTCAGAACTTGATGTCACCCAGAAATATCCTCAGGGACATATCCAGACTAATGGTTAGCCAAATATCTAGGCACCCCATGACCCAGTCAAATTGGCACATAAAATTAATCCACCCAGAAGGGCATTATTTCAAGTCAATATGAGTGGAGTTCTTTGGTTTATTTTTATTGTTGTGGTGCTGGGGATTGAACTCAGGATATTCTACCTTTGAGCTACACCACAAGTTCTATTTTTTTTTTTTTAATTTGGAAATAGGGTCTCGCTAAGTTGTCGAGAGCTTTGCTAAGTTGCTGAGGCTGGTCTTGAACCTGTGATCCTCCTGTCTCAACCTCCCAAGTACTTGGATTACAGGCATGTACCACCACACCTGCTCTTCTACAGTTTATTACTCTCCCAAGACATGTACCAGTTCCTCTACCTGAAAGTTGGAACTTTTGTGTTGAACCCCTTGAACCTTTTCCTTGATGGGACCATGGAGCCAGCTTCCCTGGTGCCCAGGAAATAGCTTTCTCTTTAGCTCTTGTGCTTTCCCTCCAACTGACCCCTCCTCCCCATGCAGCCAGTGCTTGCTGACTCAGCCCTGGAGGCCCGGTGCCCCCATCTGACCCTCCAGGCAGTGGTACACACACCAGTCAGCTTTTCCTCAACACTCACCTTCTGCTAGGTCCAATTAACCCTTTGTAACTCACACACTTTATCTTCAGCCTAAACATCTACGACTTCCTTCTGTCCTTGTCATAGAATCCTTAGCAAATAATTGCTGATGATACATCTGAGTTTTCCATACTACATCTTACTTAATATTTTCTAACATGCTGTTTAGTATGTTTCCAAACCCCAATTTTACAGAGGAGTAGGCTGCGGAATTCAGAGATTAAATAACTTACCTGGCTAATGAGGGCGGAGCTAAGATCCAAATCTAACACTGTTTTTGACCAGAAAGTTCTGGTTCTTAATCATAAAACCAGACTGCTTGTCTTAGTTCAGTCCTGCTCCTTAACAAAATACGGTAGACTGGGTAACTTATAAACAATGGAAATTTAGTCTAGAGGCTGGGAAGTTCAAGATCGAGGCACTAGCAGATTCTGGTGTCTGGTGAGAGCTGTTTTCTGCTTCTAAGATGGCACCTTGTTGCTGCCTCCGCACGTGGTGGAAGGTGCAAGGGTAAAGGTCTAGCTAGTTCCCTGGAATCCTTTTATAGGGTATGGATCCCATTCATGAAGGCTCTTCCCCCATGCCTTAATCATCTCCTAAAGGTCTTACCTCTTACTCTTATCACATTCCATCTTATTTTCCAGAATATGAATTTGGGGGAGGTGGGGAGTGCTACCTTACATAAAATACAGAAAGAGTGTTCCTATGGTAAACAAGCACTTAAATACTATTTCCCAGTGGGTAAAATTATTGGTTGAAATACTTATTTGTCTTTATTCATTGTCTTCTATGTAAGGATCAATCTTTAAGCTTTAGTTGCAGAGCAAGGTTTGTCTTTGCTCATGGAATTGTGTATTTCTCTTCTTAGCCAAGGAGAGAATCTTAAAGCTTGGGTTTCCCCAGGCAACGTGGAGTGAAACGTAGTCCTTAATTGCAGCAGCTGTTTTTAGCTTACTTGGGATAATGTTCTTCCCTTTCTCGTAACATGACTTTATTTATCTATACGGATGGTTCAATTGCACGTGTTTTCTTTCCCACTGAGCTTTTTGGGTGCAGAGACTGAATGAAGCGAATGTGTACCTAATTTTGTAAGCTGCTTTTTTGGGAAGCAAATTATGTTGGTACATCAAGTGGGATTCAGTTGTGACCAGTTTTCTCTGCAAAGTACTCAACATTTATTCTGTGGCCGACCTGGGGTGTGGATTGGACACATTCTCTCGAGTATAACTTTATGACTCGGGCTGTGAAAGTTTATGGGGTGGATCCAGAGCTCCAGATATCCAGGTAAAAGCTGATGATAGGAAGATGGCTTAGAAAATGTTGAGAAGTTGGAGTGATTCGTGGTGGGCTGGGAAGAAATGCTTTCAGCCTCTGTACTGACCTGACTGAGTCTTTCTCTGGGTAGCAAAATTAGAGATCAGATCAGTGCAGGTGTCTTCCCAAGGTTACCAAGACTTAAACAATGAGTAAGATAATAATAGGTGGCCAGGATAATTGGGCGATGGAGTCAGTGCTGAGGGTGAAACTAAAATCACACAGGAAGCATTAGCCAGGGCAGACTTCTTATCCCCTGGCCCGTGGGCTACACATCAACCTATACTCAAATGATACCAGGACTGGCCTAATTTCCACCTTTCTACCTAGTCCTAATTCATATATTTAATCCCCCCCTCTTTTTTTTGTACTATTGGGGATTGAACCTAGGGACATTCTACCTCTGATCTATAACCCCAGCCCTGTCCTATTTTATTTATTTTGAAACAGGGTCTCACTAAATTGCAGAGGGCCTCACTAAGTTGCTGAGGCTGGCAATGAACCTGCGATCCTACTGTCTTAGCCTCCCAGGTACTGGGATGATTCTCCCTTTGAATCCCATTGGGTCTGAAAATTAACTTAGAGCTAAGAAGAGATGGCAATCAAAGTATTCTTCCAGGGGAACAAATCTTGTCTTCTATTTATGTGTAAGGATAGACTCGAGGAAGTCTGACTTATAATTAGCTGAAGACATACCCCTTCTCATTGCCAAATGCATGCATCCTTTGTAATGAGCATCCTGCCATTTGTGATTGGCCTGTGGATGTACATTTCGTTATCCGTGGCAAGAGTGAAGGGAGATGGAGAGGCTGACAGTTGGCTCTTGCCGCCGCCATGTGTCTGTTTTACTTTTTGGGGCCCGGAGCTGTCCCAGTTGTTATGATGAGTGAACAGTGTCTTTGATGGAAATAAAGAAATCAGGAAGTGCAGCCCATTTTGTAGGAAGATAATTAATTCGTTTTTAGACATCTTGAATTTGAAAAGAGGGTTTGACATCTGGGTGGAAATGTCTGCTACTTAGCAAAGGCTTTTTACTTGAAATAACTCTCAGGATGCTTGAGTTCTAGAACTTAGTCGACTTTTCACTACCTGGCTTTGTGCTCTTGGCCAAGCCATTTTGCATTTAGGAGTTTCACTGGTTGGACTTCAAGTCAGCAGCTCTCACCTCAAACAGGCACATGTGGTATGTCTTGGACTCCAGGGAGCCAGAAGGAGTGGTGTCCTGCTTCATGGTGTCACAGGGAAAGATGACAGGAGCCTGAGCCTCTGTCTCAGACAGTATTAACCTGCCACGGTCAGCAAAGGTTGATCTCATCCGGATTTTTCTAATGAGTGTGACTTGAGGGACAGCAAGGGTGTCCTGAACAGTCCAACTCAGAGACTCGCAGTGTGTTGTCTATCTTTTCTTGGTCACTTATATCTTGTGTCACTCAGGAGGGCCCAGAGGTTTTGGTCACTGCAGCTAACTGTACAGATGCAAACTTTAGTGCCCAAAGGGACTCTGCAAGTGACTTGCCTAGAGATTTCCCACTGTGTAGGAAGAGAGAGCTTAACGGGTATTTTTCTTCCATAAAACTTCTTGTAGTAGTTGGGTATGTGGTGCATGCCTATAATCTCAGGTCTTGGGAGGCTGAGATAGGAGGATCTTAGGTTTGGGACTGGCCTTAGCAACTTAGTGAGGCTCTCAGCAGCTTAGTGAGACCCTGTTTCATTTAAAAAAAAAAATAGGACTGGGGGTATAGCTCAGAGGTAGAATTCCCCTGGGTTCAATCCCCACTTACTACCTCCTCAAAATAAATAAATAAATAAATAAAACAAAAAACAAACAAACAAACAAAAACCAAAACCAAAACCAAAAACAAAACAACCAGTGGCAAGGAGGCCCTCAGCTTCTGCTGGGGTGCATCCAGTAGTGGGGAGATCACCCCTTCTAGTGCTGCCCAGCTCACCTGCCAGAAGCTGTGCCACAGAGGTGTTTTTTACCCACTCCTTTTTTTGTGTGTGTGGTCCTGGGGATTGAACCCAGGGGCATTCTACCTCTGAGCTGCACCCCTAGCCCTATTGTTTTATTCCTTATTTTGAAACAGGGTCACAGGAACTCACTAAATTGCAGAGAGCCTCACTATACAGCTGAGGCTGGCCGAGAACCTGCAATCCTCCTGTCTCAGCCTCCCAGGTACTGGGATTACAAGCGTGCACCACCACACCCGGCTTTAACTCACTCCTTCTAATCCACTCCAAGTGCTTTCTGCCCATTGGCCCTCGTTCTGCTCAGAGGTTTAGACAGCCTCTTGGCCCCTTTTTTAGATGGTGAGGCAGATCCTGAAGTGTTCAGTGGCTCGTTCAGCAAGACAGAGACTCGAGTCAAGAGAGGAGCTGTGTGCTCCCGCCACCCTGGAGAGGACTGCCTTCCAACACTTTCCCTCTTTCTGGTCTTGGCTTGTTCTTCTATTCTCCATATGGCTCCTCTTTTTCTTCTCTTCTACCTTGACCCGGTGCCCTGGACCTGCCTTGCACTGGCAGGACTTCTGAGCCCCAGTGGTGACCTTTTGTATGCAGGAGTTTTGCCTGGAAAGTTTGTCAGTGTAGGGTAAGGAATGCTTTCATTTGCCGTGAGGGTGCTGGAAGCTACTGGGTCTTGGGGCACCTTGAGGCGCCGCTTCCCTGCACAGCGGGGCAGGTGTGATGACCATTTCAGGGTGTGTCCTCACAACCACTCATGCAAGCAGCGTCTGCCTCTCCCTCAGGATTTTGAGATGCAGGCTGGGGCGCTCACATATGTACTAAGAGCTTGGGCATCTCCTACCTGCTCTGTGTAAATGGAACACTGACTTTCCTTGGGAAAAGCAAAACACTTGGATCCCCACACAATAATAACCAAGACGTCTACTTCCTGAGCAGTCCAGTGTTTTTTGGCATGCCAGTCCTTCCTTACAAGTGTCAGAGGAGATTTTTCAGGCCAAGGAAAGGAGCAAATTATATTCTTGTTTGTATGAAGAGGCAGTTTGGTGATGGCATGGTGTGTCATGGTTTTACAAGGACACTGTGGTTCAAATGCATAATTAAAAGGGGAACAGGAAGGAAGACGTCAGATGAAGGAAAGGGGACGTCCTAAGATCCTTTGGGAATTGCTCAGGCCATCTGGACCCTGGGGATAGGGGATATTCTGACTTTTCCCTCCAGAGGTGTTACTGCTATTTTAATAACGCTGGCCATCTGAAAATCGAGATGGTCCTCTGAGGATGGAGGAATGAATGAGTGATGGTGTCTTTCTCTCCCCTCCCCCCATTATCTCGTGACCAGGGAAAAGATGCCGTTCCACCATGTGACTGCCGGCTTGTTGTACAAGGGGAATTACCTCAACCGATCACTCTCTGCTGGCAGCGACAGTGAGCAGCTGGCTAATATCTCCGTGGAGGAGCTCGATGGTAAGGAGATAGCCCTGCTTGGGAGCGTGGCCACCCAAGGGACGCCTTTGTGGTTATTGGGAAGCCAAGGGAGAAAGCACTGGGCTCTGGTCACCCATTGGCTGCCATGGTCAAGTCCAACCATGGCGTGATGGGAAAGAGTTCAGAGGCAAAATTTTGCCAAAGTGATTTCTTTGTGTGGGATGGACCTGATTGCCTACAAAAATCTCTGGTGGGCATTTTTGTTTCCTTGGATACTGATAGGAGGAGGGGCTTCATCTCTCTTAAAAGGTATTGTCCAATTTACAGGGTCTTTATTGCCAACAGGGTCCATCTGCAGGGGAGGTTTCAGCCCTGTTAATGGCTGTCTCTTGACTTGGGGCCATGGTGCTTTGAACACTGGCCCAGATCAGAATCATCTGGAAGCTGTGCTAGGTGGGAATGGACAGCAATTACTGTAATTGCATCTGTTCCTTCATAACACAGGACAGTTCTGGGTGTTCAGGACATGGGTTAAGGATGGGATTAAACCCGGGAACACAATGACCAAATTCATCCTAGGACAATGTCCCATTTCATCCTGGATGAATCAACCCCCCAATTAAAACATAGAGAATTAGGTTGACTGAGAAGAGGCATCTGCCGACGGTGAACCCAAATCAGTTTGCCCTTGTGTGTGTGTTTTAATGCTATATTCCTTGCAATACCATTTTACAGCATGAAGTTTAAATTTGCTTCTTATATAGAGAAGTCAGAATTACCCCCAGGTGACCCACATATTTTCTGTTAACTGTCATGGTCTAAATCGCTGTGCTGTGTAAGTGCACATGGATGAGAGTAATTTCTCACTAGGGCTTCGTGGGGCCGGCGAGGCCAGACTTGCTGGACATTGGGCAGGGGATGAAGGAAGCAACCCGGACAGGCTGCGAAAGCTTTCCCTTCTCCTCTCCATTACCTCATTTCCATGTTTGCCCATTTTCATGGATGAGCAACGGAGCTGCAAAGGCTGCAGGCCTTGTGGGCAGCATCCAAAGAGAGAGTAGAAGTTAGAAGAGGTGGGAGTGGTATGGACAGAGCCAGGCTTCTTGGAGACAGCAGCTGTTCACCACAGACTGGACTAAGAGGAGAGCGGGACTCTCTGATCTCCCAGCCTTCATTGGCTAAAGGAGGCAGGCCAAAGGATGGAGGACACGGGAGCAGAAATGAGAGCCCTGTCCTCCTTCAAAGTGAGCCCATCCTGGTGACCACTAAGCAGGGTGCAGCTGGGGCTTGGATAGTGACTTAGTCTGTTTGGGCAGCTATAACAAAATACCAGTGACCAGGTGGCTTATAAACAACTGAAGTTTATTGCCTATAGTCATGGAATCTGGAAGCATAAGCTCTAGCAGATTGGGTGACTGGGAGGGCCTACTTCCTGGCTCATAGATGGCACTGTGTCCTCACTGGTGGGAGGAGCAGTTGAGCTCCCTTGGGTCTCGTTTATCACGGCACTAACCCCATTCATGGGGGCTCTGGCCTCCATCACCTCCCCAAGGCCTTACCTCCTGATATCATCACAATGATGATTAGATTTCCACATGGTAATCGGGATGGGGGGATGAACATTCAGAACATAGGTTTATTGGCAGGTAAAGCAAGGCCTGGGCATTTTCCCCGTCATTGGGAGTCTATGCTGGAATGGAGGTGGTACATGAATGTGGGGCGGATTTTGACTTCTGTTTATTTGAGTAGATTCCCCCAGGCCAGTCACTTGGTAGCAGAAGGACTGGGAGCTTCCTATGCAGCTGAGCATCCTGGCCATGAGAACTGGGCAGAACCGTGGGTACCTTTAGGTAACTGTTGAGGAGGTTGAGGTAGCCATCCAGATGAAGCCGGGATATCATCGCTGGCTTTCTATGTGCCCCTCCCCCCACCAGCTTTGCCCTGTATATTCAGGAGATGATTTCTCTGGGACTTCTCAGAGCAGCAGCCTCACCTCTGTTAAAGCTGGGCTCTGGATGGGGTCGGTGGTGCACACCTATAATCCCAATACTTGGGAGACTGAGACAGGAAGATCCTAGGTTCAAGGCCAAGTTCAGCAATGTAGCAAGACTCTCAGCAACCTAGTGAGACCTTGTTTCCAAACTAAAAATAAAAAGTGCTAGGGGTGTAGCTTGGAGGTAGAGTCCCCCGGGTTCAATCTCCAGTACCAAAACAAAACAAAACAAAACAAAAAACAAAAGGTAGGCTCTGTGAGAAGGCCGCCATGGAGGGCAGCTTTTCATAAGGACAGGAGGCTGGTTTCAGACCTTCTCCCCCAGGTGCAGGCTCCTGGCTCAGTATGCCCACTGCATTCTTGGGCAAGCCGCAGAACACATAAGCTTGCTTTTACAACCTGGTGCACGCAGCATAGCAGGGCTGAAACAGCTTCTCAGCAGGTAGAGAAGCAGGGAGGATTCCAACTGCCCCCCAAGCTCAGGTTGGGGTCCCTGTTTGAGGGCAGCCAGCTCTTTATGGCCTGAGGCAGGCTCAGGACGATGATGTGTTTGTCCTTCAGGAGGGTAATCCAGGCTCTCAGGCTGGAGGAGGGCCATTTATTTTCCGACGGAAGATTCATTCTCTGCATTTATTTATTTATTTTTGCCAAGGCGAACCCTGAGTTATGACTCCTCTTGCTTTATTACAAGCATCTTGGGGCTCCGGGCAGGACAGTGCAGATGTGTTCTGAGTGTAGAACAGGCAGGCAGGGTCTGATCAGTGAGTCAATTCAGGTGACAGTGGATTGGACCTTGGGGGAAGCCAGTGTACCTGCGGCCTCATCTGCTGGCCTTCTCTTGGTCTGCCTCGTGTCTAGGTGGGACTAAAAGTCTACTGCTCAGGACCATGTGCTTATCCTCAGAGGACAGAGAATCAGAGAGCCAGTGTGTGGGACACCAATGGGCTGTCAGCATCCTCTGTGGTTGGTCTACTACCCTGGACACAGATGATAGCTGAGTACCATCCTCGTCTGCCCTCAACCTCCCTGCACTACAGCAGCTTCAGCTTCTTGCTTGTGGGGGCCACAGGGATGCCTTTCCCACCTGGCTGGTGTTTGTCATCAACAATAGATGGAAGGGCCAAAGGCACTCAGTGGATGAGTGATCACCCCAGAATATGACATGAAAATCACCCCTCGTCACACAGGCTACTTCCGGCTGCAATCCATTCCTGTGGAGGTCCTATTTCTTTTCTTTAAACAAAGCTTGGGAGGGAATAATGCAAAGCTACATCAAGTTGGTCAGACTGGAGCTGGAAATCACTCAATCCAACAAACGCCAACAGGATGGATGGATGGTGGCATTCATTCACTCATTTGTGCATTCCTATTCATTCGTTCCTGTGTATCAGATGATTTTCTGTTACTATAACAAAATACTTGAAGCTAGGTATTTTATGAAAAAAAGTTTCTTTCTCTCACAGTTCTGGAGATTTCAAGGGCATGGTGCTGACACCTGATCAGTTCTAGAGAGGATTTTATAGGGGATGGCATCACAGTGGTGGGGACATATGGGAGAGGAAAAGATCACGTGGTGAGATGGGAAGCCAGAGCCAGAGTGCGGAGGGACTGGGTGTGCTCTTTAGTAATACCCTGCTCTTGAGAACTAACCAGGGTCCCAAGAGAGCTGCATCAACCCCTTCCTAGGGATGACCTAGTTACTTCCTAGCAGTTTCACCTCTTAAAGGTCCAACCATGTCTCCCATCGTTACCCTGAGACCCAAGCCTCCTGCACACAAACCAGGGAAAAACACATTCAAATCATATTACTTTTTAGCCTTTCATTAAAGGGATGCTTACTCAAATGCTCTTTAGGTAAAGGAGGAATACAAATAAATGCAATATTTACTGCCCATTTCCAAGGAACTTATGATCTGTCCTGGGACTTTATGTATATACGAAATTTATTATCTTGTACTTTTAGAGTACAACATGTGGAATTTTATTAAACATATGGATTATAATTTTTTGTGTGTGTTTGTGTGTGGTACTGGAGATAGAACCCAGGGGAGTTCTACCACTGAACTACAACCCCAGCCCTTTTTATTTGGAAATAGAGACTCACTAAGTTACTGTGCCCTGGGCTGGAACCTGTGATCCTCCTATCTCAGTCTCCCAATTGTTGACTGGGATTATAGGTGTGCACCACTGTGTCTGGCTGAATTACAATTTAAAAAATACTTTTCTCAATGCTATGTATTGAATAATGTTATAATGCTATCTTAACCTTAAATTCACCTCTATCTGAAGTTCATTCATTTTCATTAGTATAGAGGTCCATTGTATACAGATATACCTTAATTTTTTTCTTTTCTTTTTAACCCATTCTGTTTTTGATACATATTTGGGTTGTTTCCAGTTTGGAGTTATTTGGATCTAATCATCCCCTTTTTATTCAGCTATGGTCTTCAGGTGGCTCTCCTCATTGCTCTCTCTTCCTGTTTTGCTGAGGCCTTGTTTTTAAATTCTCTCCTCACCTTTTGTCTTATTGAGAACAACTTGTACATAGTTTATGAAAATCTCTTGTTTCATGTCATAAATTATTTATACAAGAAAATTATGTATATAGAAGAAAATACTTTTTCTCCAAATCTTCCACATGATGGTACCTTTATTTTGCATGAGAAGATATTCTTTTTTTTTTTGAACTTGGAGTTGAACCCAAGGGCATTTTACCTCTGAGCTTTACTTCCCCCCTCCCAGCCATTTTAAAATTTTTCTATTTTGAAACAGAGTCTCGCTAAGTTGCTGAGGAAGTGCACTACCATGGCTGGTTAGAAGATACTCTTACATGGTCTGTTTTGCTATTTTCGATTCTGCTTTGTGACTCAACAGCAGAAAGTTCCTTGTAGACCTGGTACTTATCAGCAAACTCGGTTTGTAAACAGTCTTTAGTCTTCTTCACTTTATCCCAGACCCAGAATGACGTTCCTCTTTTCAGCCCTAGACTGGAGAGCAGTCGATACAAACGTGCTGTCTCTACTCTCCAGAAGTCATTCAACTAGTCCAAGGCTGTGGGTGGAGGTGGGATCCTGATCGCTCCTGCAGCTCCCATGCCACGGAATCCTCCGACTCCTTGTTCTTCCCTTCCCCTTCTCTCCTTCCTGTTCTCAAGCTGATAGCTGCCATTCAGTCACCCCAGGAACATTCTAGCTCTCATCTCTCTCCTGAAAATAATCCCGGACGAGGCACGCCAACCCCTGGCTGCAGTGAATCTCAGAGTTGTTTTCCCCATGAGCTGGGTTTGGTTTGGGGAGTAGATTGCCATGGAAAATAGTTGCTATGAAACAGGGAGTGACTGCTCGAGGCGATGTGCCGGTCCATGTTTCCTGGGGGCGGGGGGCAGTGGTGGTGAGTCAAAGTCTTCCCTCTCTCTGTGCTGCTGTAGCGCCAGGTGTGGGTGGGAACTGTGCTTTCTCATTTCATTGGTAGTGTAATTAGAAAAGAATGCTCCCCAGCATCTGATGTGTGCTGTGCATGTCTCAGAATTAATATTTCTAAGGATATATGCTCATACACACATTTGGGGGTATTTTGATTTGAGTTTGGGAGTAGATATATCAGGTTACCACTCTTCCAATCTGAGGCTCCATTTTGGTAGATGACCAGCTTCCCTTAGATTCTTCCAGACCCATGGCTCTGGCATAGCCCCTTTTCCTCAGCGCCCCCTACCTGTCCATTCCTGATGACTCTTGCTCAGAATTGATTCCAGACTTTCTGTAGCATCTGGTTCTGGTATTCCCTCCCTTGTTTTTGAATTGTCAGTGCTTTGGCATCCATGTCATTAGCTGGAGCTCTCCCTATCCCTTTTTTATCTCTTTGTCATTCCCATATTTATTGAGGACCCTCATCCCCTTTCTGCTGTTTGGTCCCTACGTGTTTTTTATTTGTTTGTTTTTGTTTTTTGGTACTGGGGATTGGACTCAGGGACATTCTACCTCAGAGCTAAACTCTTAGTCCTTTATTTTTTTTTACTTTAAAACAAGATCTCACTAAGTTGTTGAGGACCTCATTAAGTTGCTGAGGCTGGCCTCAAATCTGTGATCCTCCTGTGTTAGCCTCCCAAGCACTGGGATTTCCTTACTTGGATTTGGTTGTCATTTCCATGGGCATCTGTGTGCCAATGGCCTTGAGGTACCTATAGTTCTGTGTAGATATACCACTAGTCCCTTAAACCCCAAATATTAAAACTGAATGGATTTCCTATATTCTCCAAGATTGCCCTTCCTCTGGAATTTTTCTCAGGAAATTATCACTTCATACCTCATCAGCCAAGGCTGTAATCTGGGAGTCATCCATGGTTCCTCTTTTTCTCTTATTGCCGACATGTAATTGGCAGTCCTGTAGATCTTGCCCTCTCCATTGATTTTGTAAGTCTTCCTTCTTTTCTGACCACATTGCTGTTGTCTGGGGCCAGGTTCTCCTCTTTCTGGGCAACTGCATTCCCTTCTTCAATCTCATCCATGATATTACCCACATTAATTCAACTCCATGCCACTGGAAGGATGGTACTTAAATGCACACTCGATTATGTTATTCTTCTTATAACACACACATACACACATATGCACACCCAGACACACACACACATACATACACATACACACACACACACACACACACACACACACACACCTTTTTCCAGTTCTAGAATTTTCATTTGCTTTTTTTGTGTGTGTAGTTTATAGTTTCTGTTTCTTTGTTGTGGTAGTCTATCTGTTTACTTACTAACACAATAATTTTCTTTAATTCTTTGACTGTATTTCCCCTGTGTTTATAATAACTCTTTTAAGCCTTTATGTACTAAATCCAAAATCTAGGCTCCAGGCCATCTTGGTGTTCATTTCTGTAGACGGTGGTCAAAATTCTTGGTTTCTTTGCATATGTATTAGTATTTGGCTGTATACTAGACATTACAAGTGCTATGATATAGTGTCTCTGTTCTGTTATCATCCTCTGAAAAATGCTCATTTTTGTTCTAGTAGGTTAAACATGTATGGGTATGGTTTTATGCTGTTAGGACATATCTCTGGAAATCCCAGTGGTGTGTTTCTTCCTGTTAAGCTGTGATCTTTCTGGTTTCAGCTAGATGCCTGGGGGATTAATGATTTTTTCCCCCTGAGATATCTCCAAGCGCTGCTTGAGTTCTAGTGTCTGTTTTCTTTTCTCAATCTCCTAGCAGCTGCTTCCTGGTAAGTCTTATTTCATCTCAACTTGCACACGGGATTCCTTCAACCAAGTGTTCGCAGGGAACGTATGCACCAGTTTCTGATGCCCCCTCTGCATGGCTTTCTCTTCTCTGCTGCCCGACTTCACATTCTGGCCCCCGCAGCTACCATGGTATGAAATGTGGCTGGGAAGGTGACCCCAGGCAGAGAGTCAGGTTGATCACAGGGCTTAGCATGTGAATTTCACTTCTGCCTGTAATCGCAGTCTTGTGCTATCTGTTGTTTACTGCCTGAAAACAGTGGCCTCACGGATTTTCTTTAGTTTTATAGTTGTACATGGTGAGAGGTTATTCCTGTACCAGTTACATTGGCACACCCTGGAGTCCATTATTAATTTCTTGTCTTGTTTCACTTAAACCAGTTAAAAGTAATTTTCAATCATGGTAGCACTTCATCCTTTAATATTTTGTGTCTTTGTCAACATTCTTACGTTCTAATCCAAAACAATTGACCACACAACTTAGGGGAAGAAAGATTTATTTATCTACTCATCGTCTTTTGAGACTTCAGGTTCAATCCGTGTGAAGCCGGAATCTGTGAATCTCAGGGAGTGACAGCGGGAAGCGGGGAGAGGGAGAGAGCAGGGTCTGCTCTCACGTCATGAAGTTGGAAGCAAGAGAGCCAGCAGGCAAGAGGATTCAGACAGTAGCATAGTCCCCAAGGCGACACTCTCAGGGTCCAACCTTTCCCAGCCATACCCTACCTGCCTAGGTTACCATCTAGTAAATCCATTACAATGTATTTATTTGCTGATGAGATTACAACCCTCATGAGTTCTGAACGTTCATACACGAGCCTTTCAGGGACAGTCTATATCTAACCATAGCACTTCATTTCTGCTTATAATCATTTAATGGCTCTCCACAGTCTACAGAGCTAAACTCTGCAATGAAGCATAGGAAGTCCTCGATGGCCTGCGCCCCTTTGGGTCTGCTTCGCTTCTGTGCTTGCTTGACTCCTTGTGCCCTCCAGATCTCTCCTGCTTCTCTGCCCTTCTGCAAGCTGCTTCCATCAGAAATACTCTTTGTCTATTCGAGCAACACCTGCTCATCTTGCAAGTTTTAACATTGTCCTTGTCATTGTCATCCTAATCATCACCCCAGCTAAAGTGTACTGAGTGCTTGCTATGGGTTAGGAGCTGTTCAAAGCACTTTAGAGAAATGAACTCATTTAATCCTTTCAGCCATCCTATCATGCAGGGACTATTATTGTTAACCCCATTTCTGAAAGTGTGAAAAAATGGTGCCCATCTGTAATCCCAGCACTTCAGAGGCTGAGACAGGAAGATCACAGATTTGAAGCTAGCTTCAGCAACTTAGCAAGGCTTTTAGCAATCTAGTGAGACCCTATTTCCAAATAAAAAATAAAATAGGGCTGAGGGGGTAGCTTGGAGGTAGAACGCCCCTGGGTTTAATTGCCAGCAGAGTGTACACACACACACACACACACACACACACACACACACACACACACTACAAGAAGGTGGGCAACCTTGCCCAAGACCACGTGACTAGCCTCTGTTGAGACTGAGATTCAAGTGGCACCTGGTTTCGGAGCCCAGGCTTTTTACCATTTATGTTCGGAATCCTCCTCCCTGCTAGACCACAGCCTGTGTGCCTCCCTTGCTCCCGTCACGTCACTACCAGGCACATCACTGCCACCACTGTGACACATGGGTGAGAACTTGGCTGATTAATCAAACTTGCAGTGGGTGGAGAGATATTTTTAAAGTGCTGTATGAGCCCAGCATGCTCCTCCCTGAGAGCAAAGGTGCACTGCAGGCCAGGCAAGGTGGGCTGGGCTGGGACAGCCGAGGGTTTGTGCCAGAGGGGACTGGCTCCTGTATAGTGAGCACCCTGAGCCCATCTGTCTGGTCCCTCACCTTTCTTCCTTCCCTTCCTTCCTCTCTCCTCCTCCCTCCCCCCTTTCTCCTTTCCTTTTTTGGATTGAACCCAGGGACATTCTACCTCTGAGCTATAGTATACCCAGCCTTTTTATTAGCCTTTTTATTTTTTATTTTGAAATGGTCTCAGTAAGTTGTGGAGGGCCTTACTCAGTTGTTGAGACTGGCCTCAAACCTGTGATCCTTCTGTCTCAGCCTCCCATGTATTGGTATTACAGGCATGTACCACCATGCCCTGCACCCTCCTTTTTATCCTTTATTTTTTTTTCGGATTGATTTAAGGATCCCAGAGCTCTACTTTATTTGCCTTTTTTGGAGACACTTCCCCCTAAAAGCTCTTCAAGAGAGGAGTTTAAGGAGGAAAATACATTCCTGCCACAAGTGGAGAAACTCCCAGCTGTTATCTGAGAAGGGTGATGGCTCAAAGTTCTCTCCTCCAGAGGAGACAATAAAACCTACACAATGAACCGCATCGTTCCCACAGGAGTGAGTGCCAGATGCGCAGCTCTGCTCCCAAGCTGTGATTTGCCGTCAGGACTGTGCCTCTTATCTACCTGGGCACCCTCCTCCTGGAGGCTTGACCTGCCTTTGAGCCTTGACAGAGAAGTCTTTTGTGGAGAATCACGAAGCTTTGCAAGCAGAGTGAAGGAGGGGTTTCTCCGATGCTATCTGTTTCCAAGGGCCCATTCCTCAAAGCAACATTTGCCTAAGACTTCTTCCAGCGTCTTGCTCTGAGGATGCATTTTGGTAGCTGTGGCCAGGGAGGAAACCTGAGTACTTTTCCTGCCAATTTCAGTTTGTTCATTTGCAACTGATATTATGCCTGTTTCCTGAAGGGATCGAGACATCCTATGATAAAGAAAGAAAGGAAGAAAGAAAGAAAAAATAAAGAACAAAACTATCAGAATAAAAATAGAAAACAGAAATCCACACACAAGGAAGAAGGAAAACAAGCCAGGCGTGGTGGTGCACGCTTGTAATCCTGAGACTGGAGGATCCGGGTTCGTGACCAGCCTCAGCTATCTAGTGAGGCCCTCTGCAACTTAGTGAGACCCTGTTTCAAAATAAAGAATAAAAAATAGGGCTGGGGGTATACCTTGGAGGTAGAATGCCCCTGAGTTCAATCCCCAGTACCGCAAAAAAAAAAAAAAAAAGAAGGAAAACATATAACATCTCCTTAAACTCATACCTTTACTGTGAATGAGCATTAGATTTTGCTCCAAGAGTTTAATTGGTTGAGGCAAAGAGATAAACATGAATTGCCTTTCTTCAAGGATAGCCTTTAAGGGTCCTGTTGGAAGAATGTTTTTTCATTCTATTTAATTAATTAATTAGTTAATTATAGTACTAGGGATTGAACCCAGGGACATTGCACCTCAGAGTTTCACGCCCAGCCCTATTTTATTTTTCATTTTGAAACAGGGTCTTGCTAAGTTGCTGAGGCTGGCCTCAAACTTGTGATCCTCTTGTCTCAGGTGCCTAAGTACTGGGATTACCAGCCTGCATCACATGCCCAGCTCTACTGTATTTCAAATAAGAATGCTTTGACTCATAATCAAAATGCAAAATATACATGTATTTTTGTATTGTTATTTCAAATACATTGATGGCATTCAACCTCATCTCATTCTCAGATTTTTGAGGATTTCTTTTTTACATATTTCCCCTTACTTGTGGCTTGGTGGCGGGGCTTCTCAATGAGAGAAGTGTTTATATTAGACTGTGAATGTGGAGAGGTGAGGGTAGCTTAGAAAGCTTTCCTATCAAGTGTCTTCTGTTTCTCTGGTTCACATTTCTAAGAATCCTGCTTCAGATAGCAGACAGAGTAAATTGGTATGTGAATCAGCTTTCTGTTCCTGTAACTAAATATCTCAGACAATGAGCTTAAGAGAAGAAAGGTTTGTTTTGGCTTATGGTTCCAGTCTATGACTACTTGGCTTGTTGACTTGGGCCTATGGTGAGCTGGCACATCATGGCAGGGAGTAGGTAGCACAGCAAGCTGTCATGAGGATAAGGGACGGGGGGGGGGGGAGGGAAACCAGTGTCCCACAGTGCCCTTTGAGGGCATGCCCACAATAACCTAAAACCTCCCTTTAGATCCCACTTCTAACATGTTTCCCCTACTTTCCAATAGTAACAAGCTGAGGACCAAATCTTTAACACGTGGGCCTATGGGGACCATGTTAGATCCAAACTATTGCGCTTGGCATGAAAGTTCAAGACCCTGCAACTGAAAGCATGACCTTGACTTGAGATACCTGCATGCAGAACAGGAGTTACCAACTGTTTATCTCAACCAGAAAGTAACTCTGCTATTGTTCCTGTGGAACCATTCACTTTCAATAGAAATGCATCCCGATAGATGTACTAAGGCAATTAAGCCCCACCGTGCTTCTCCAGCTAACTAAATGAGTTAACCTGTTGAGTGGGATCGTTCAGCATTATCCATCTGGATGCCGAAGAGAGTTTGCCAAAACCCATCATTCCGACGTTGGCTTCATTGATACCGCGCGATTTCTCCTGATAGTAATTGGCCAGCAGCAGGTTCAGCTGTTTCCTGGGACTACTCAAGGATGTAATATTAGCAAAATGTTCTAGCAGGGCTGGCTCCCTGGTCTTCCCTCTTCATGTTACCATGTAAACACTGCTCCAAATCATTTAAAAGCAGGCGATGAGTTAGGACACAGCCATGTAAAGGAAACATTTCCCTGTGTGGAGATGGTCATTTTTCCTGTCTCTACTTCTTGAGGAGGAAAAGCCTGGAGTTTGCATAGAGACGTACATTGCTATATTGCTGTGTAACAAATCACTTCAAAACTTCCTGGTTTAAAATGAGCATCGATTAGCTCATAGTTTCTGTGAGTCAGGAACTGGTCCTGGCCCATCTTCTCTCAAGAGGTTGCAGTCAAGACGTTGGTGGGAATGCGGCATCTGAAGGCTTGAGTGGGACGGGGAGTCCAGTTCCACGCTCACTCCCATGGCTGCTGGCTGGAGTCCTTGGTTCCCGGCCACAAGGTCCTCTCCATGGGTCTGTTGAGTGGCTTCATGACAATGGGATTTGGCTTTCTCTAGGAAAAAAAAAAAAGGTCCTTGTCATTGCATCTCAGATGTCATACATTGTCACTTCTGCCACATCTATTCATAAGAAGTGAGTCACCGAGTACATCCCACACTTAAAGAGAGTGAAATTAGTTCCCATCTTTTGAAGGCAGGAGTATCAAGGAAATAGTGGGCATATTTTAAAACCACCAAAGACTCTACAGATTAGCTTGGAGATGATTTCTAGCTATTGAGTTAAAGGCCAATGACAAGTCATGGGATATGACAGAAAATTCTAAAAATCACACCTAGCATTTCTTTATTCAATGAGGAAGAGAACAGCAGTTACCAAAATCAAAATTAAAGCCTGCATGGTCTGAAGGAAGTAGGGACTCCAGAGTGCCTGGGATCTAGGCTCCTATTGCAGTTTTACCACTTAGCTGCCACACTAGAGATACTGAGTGCTTCCCCAATATCCTTTCTTCCTTAGTGATTGAATTTTTTATCTGGACAAAATGATGCTTAGAATAAAGACTATATTTCCTTAAGAGCTAGGTATGGTCATGCTAGTAGGTGCTGGCCAAGAAGAGACAAGTACAATGGGCATTTGACAATATTTACGTACTTTACCTTTTCTTTATCCCTTCTTCCTTTGTATTACGGGAATTTAGTGTTGCCACCCAACACCGTGGAGACAAGGTGTATCAGTTAGCCTTTTGTCACCGTGACCAAAATACTTGACAAGAACAACTTCGAGGAGGAAAAGTTTATTGTGGCTCATGATTTCAGAGCTTCAGTGTAGAGCCAGCTGGCTCTGAGGCAAGAGCATCACGGCAGAAGGCAGAAGAACATGGTAGAGGAAGGCTGCTCAGCTCATGGAAGCTGAGAAGAGGGGAGAGAGAGAGAGAGAGAGAGAGAGAGAGAGAGAGAGAGAGAGAGAGAGAGAGAGGGAGGAGGGAGGAGGGGAGGGGAGGGGAGGGGAAGGGAGGACAGGAGAGGACAGGAGGAGAGGAGGAGAAACAGAGGAAGGGACCAGGGACAGACATAGTCTCCAAGACCTACCTCCTCTAGCCGTGCCTCCCTGTCTACGCGGGCACCACTCGGTAAATCCTTTCCGGCACGTGGATCAGTTCACTGATGAGGTTATCAATTATTGTAATTCAATTATTTCACCTCTGAACATTGTTGCATGACAATATGTGGTGTTTCTGGGGGACGTTCCATAGCTAAAGCATAATGCGGGGCGTCTCAAGCTTGGATGGCAGAGTGGTGAACAGGAAGAAGCTTGGGTGCCAGCGGAGAGTGGAACAGAGGAAAAGGAAAACTGACTTCTGTTTGTGTCTTTGTTTTGTTACTCACAGCTAAATTTAAACCCATGGACATAGCAGCTGGGTGACTTCAGACCAGTTATCTAACCTCTAAACTTATTTTCTCCTGATGATGTTTTATTTTTTAACTTTTTATACTTTTATTGGTACATTATATTTATACGTCATAGTGAGATTCCAAGTGATACATTTACACCGGCATACATCACTTGGCATATTTCCCTGCATGTCCAACCCCGCTCTCTGCTAATTTTTAAAAAATATACCTTTATTGGTGCATTGTAGTCTCACATCATAATGTAGTTCAGAGTGTTAGGGACATACATGCACACGGTACTTGGTAAACCTATTTTCAGTTTTTAATTAGTGTCTTACATATGATACTTCCTTTAAGAACATCCTGCTTATTATATCTGAGGAGGAAGTGTTGGAGAAGATTAGGATCTACAGATGGATCTGTGATTTGGAAGCATCCGAAGTTTGTCCTTACACACACACACACACACACACACACACACACACACACACACTGTATTTTGAATTTAATGGTTGAAATGCAAAAGGAAGCAGATCAGGAAGCCAGTGGGGAAGGCTGGGTGGCCTCTGGGGGACAGTAAGAGGATTTGTTTTATCCTTGAGGGCAGGGCCTGAGCACGTCACATCCAGCCTTGTGAACAGGGCTCACAGAGATTTGTTGAATAAGTGGACACCAGGTCCTCTGGTACGAGGCTTGTCCATAAGTGAGCCAGTCACTCCTGATGAGTCACTCCACAACGAGAGGAGGACCGAGATGATGACAGATGACAGATGGCAGGAAAGCACTGTCGATGACGATGTCCAGCATTTCGGGTCAGATGACCTACTTTGATGCTTCATGAATTTTGATTTCTCAACTCAACAATGTGGATGATCAGATATACTTCATAGAGCAGCAAATGAGTTACTACTGTGAATTTGGCACGTACCTAGTACCCAATAAAGAGTAACAGTAGTAGTAATTGCTGTTATTGGTACGATTATTATCATCATTATGACAGAGCATACCCTGAGTGATGATCATTCCCACATTGGGGAAAGTTATAGCTCTTTAGAAGACAAAACGGAGCATTGTCCAGTATCCTATAAAACTGTCCTGTCAGGATAGGCCCACTTGAGAATATTAATGCCCCTGATTGGAGAGGCTTATTGCATAGAAGGGTCTGGATACCCCACCATGATTCTCTGTATCTTAGCTCTAAACTGATGAGGATCTTTTCTACTCCACCTGCCTCAGTCTTAGAACTTTGTATTTTAAAGACTCTGCCAAAGACAGGCGAGGGAGAGAGACCCAATGATGCCAGCATCCAAACCATGTGTTGTCTTGACAGTTAGAACCAGGATCCTGTAAGAGCCGGGTTTGATATGGAAAACATTTTTGGGTGGCTGAAAGTGAGGTTGTCCAAGTCCTCACTGTAGATCAAGAGTGAACATGCCCACAAACCTCCTTTTAAAGTAAATAGATATATCCCACAATACTTGTTCCATGAGTTGGGGAAGAGGTGGTAATGGGAAGATGGGAGGCTGAAATCAATGCTGGGTGATCAAAACTCACTCCCCTTTGTAAGGGGACATTGGTGCTCCTTGAGTTTAACATACTAGAATGAGGATTTTCATTTCTTCCTCTCTGAAGCAGGTGGTTGTGAGTGAATAGTGAAGGTTTCTGGAAAAGGAGGAGCCCAGCCACCTGTTTTGCAGGTGCAGTACATTAACATTCCTATTTTTTCTTCTCTTTCCTTTCCTTCCTTCCTTCTCTCTCTCCCTCCATTTTCTGGCACTAGGGACTGAACCCAGGAGCACTGTACCTCTGAGCTACACCTCTAGCCCTAATTTAGCTTTTTGTTTTGAAACAGGGTTTTGCTAAGTTGACCAGGCTGGCTTCAAACCTGTGATCCTCCTGTCTCAACCACACCAGTACTGTGATTACAGGTATGCGCTACCACGCCCGGCTTAGCATCCCTATTTTCAGCTGTGTTCCCTTTCTCAGCTCATACTCACTCCTCTCAGCATGCCTCCAACCTCGCCTGGTTAAAATGCCAAGCCATTTATGTTTTAATTGTTCTTCCAAACTCTAAACATCAATTTCAGTATTAATGGTTTGTTTGTTACACTAAAGTTGTATGGTGATAGTGAGAAAGTGTTGTTTTTCTCTAAAACTGCTAAAATGAAATTTCCCAGGACCGAAGGTAATGCCGGCCGAGGGAGTATGCTGCCATTTGTCTGCTCAGGTGCTCAGGAGGGCCTGACGCCCGTGCCAGTTGGCATGTGCTCTTTCACTATGACTCTCCTGGTACCCAGTGAAATGAGCCTCAGGATGTGCTGCCTGCCTCAACCATCTGGGTGGCAGTTTCACATTTCTGAGCCCAGGAGCATCGCAGGCAGGAGGCATGATAAAATTCTTGGTCTGTTGCCCCTAGGCAATTCGTAGGAGCCTTGAGAGAGATTAGCCTCTCAGCCATCTGGTGCTCAGGTGGGAGGAGGTGGGGAAGGGGCAACCATGGAAACAATCTTGAGGACTCGATATTTCCCACACTTACATGATGCCCCTTAAATGGCCACATGCACTTTTGTAGATGACACCTTTTGGGACTGAAAAAAAAAGTAAAGAAGCTCTGAGAGTTTCAGGTACATGACCAGTGATGGTCTCCTGTCACTCCCTTTAAGATTCCTTCAGAGGTGCCGTCTGTTTCTGGGAAGAGCGCCTTACCCTGACTGCCGAGTTCTCATGCCAGATTCTGAGTACCCAGAATATGCAAATTAAGAGACATACTGTTTCAAATTATGAATCTTCAATGACTGAGAAGGGCCAACCTAGCAGACAGGTAGAAGAATGTTCCAGGTCAGAGGATGTGAACTTGGGGTCTAATACCTCATGGAACTTCTGAATATTTTGTATGTTTATGGGTAGTGCTCTTTTTTTCTCCCTGGGGAGAAGGCATATAATTTATGTAATATTCTTAAAGGGATTCAATAAAAAGGGGTAATACCAATTGCTAATCTATCTTTGTGAACTGGATTTCTCTTATTCCTATCACTATACAAAGGTTTTTGCTTTGTTTTGCAAAGCAAAACTGACAAAGTGTATTGATACTTGTTAGTGAGGTCCTATTTGTGTCTTTGTGTGTGTGTGTGTGTGTGTGTGTGTGTGTGTGTGTGTGTGGTATTGAGGATTGAACCCAAGGGCATTCTACCCCTGAGCTACACTCCCAGCCCAATTTTATTTTTCATTTTTGAAACAGGGTCTCACTCGTTGCTGAGGCTGGCCTCCAATATGCAATCTGCCTGTCTCAGACTCCTAAGTACAGGGTTACAGGCATGCACCACCACATCTAGTTCCTATTTGTATCTTAAAGGATTGCATTGGTTGTGGTGTGGAGAAAGGATTTGTGGACAGCGGGTCTTGACCCAGGGTCCACAAGAGCCCATTTTCACAGTGAGGGGAAATAGAGATAGAGCCGCAATTTAAGATCAGAGAGTTGTAGTGACATGGGCTTGGGATTTTAAACATTCAGACCCGTGGCGGTGTTTCTATTATCCAATTTAATTTTTACAATAACTCTGTGAGACATTGGTGTCCCTAATGTACGGATGAGGGGAATTAGTGTCAAAGTGATGAAGTTACTTGCCTAAGGTCACAAAGCTAATACTTGGTAGGACTGAGATTCATATTCAGTTTTATCTGTCCCCAAAGCCCCTGCCCTTAATTAACTAGCATGTTATGCTGTCTCTGTCATACAAGTCCTGATGGGGTATAGATGTAAGGGTTGGGAAAGGAGAAATGAGGTAGGCACACAGCTACCTAACGAGGTAACTAGCTGCACATGGGCTCAGTCCCCGAGCCCAGGGATACAGGAGTCAGAACAGGGTAGACTGGAATGGAAACAGAAGTTCTTCTAACTAAAGATATCCAGTGGGCTCTCAGATATTGAATTCTCAGGTTCAAAGTATTTATCCTAGAGATAGAGATTTTGGAGACTTTGTTACATTGGAGTGATGGACAAAGGAAATAGGAGTAAAGACCAAACCCCAAGGTCCAGTGGCCATTCTTTTTTTTTGTGTGTGTGTGTGTGTGTGTATGTGGTACCAGGGATTAAACCCAGGGATGTCCTACCCTTGAACCATGTCCCTAACCTTATTTTATTTTTCATTTGGAAACAGGGTCCCACTAAGTTGCTGAGGCTGGCCTCGAACCTGAGATCCTCCTGTCTTGCCTTCCAAGTACTGGGATTACAGACATGTACCACCATGCCTGACTGACCATTCATTTTTGATCAGGAGGTGGCCTATGGTGACCAGGAGATTCGGATCACTACCTTTAGCTAAACTTCTTCATATCCTTTGTGCATTGTAGGCCATGTTTGGTCCCCTACTGGTCCTTAATATTCTCAAAAGGCTAAATCCCCTATTAAAAGGAAGAATTTTTTGAGTTTAAAAAGTAAGTCAACTATTTGTGGTCAATTAACTTGGTTTATTCATTGACAATGCCCTTTTCTTTCTGTTTTTTTTTTTTTTTTTCTTCTTTTTCTTTTTGGCATTGGGGATTGAACCCAGGGCCCTTCTAACTCTGAGCTATACCCCTAGTCCTTTTTATTTATTTATTTATTTCTTGTCTGTTTTTGAAACAGGGTCATGCTAAGTTGCTGAGGATCTCCTTGTTAAGTTGCTGAGGCTGGCCTTGAACCTGTGATCCTCCTGTCTCAGCTTTCCATCTTTCTGTTTGTTTGAGTGAGAAACTTGCCTAAACCAATTGACTGTCTCTGACTTTAAAAGATGTTCCTGAAAAGGGGGTTCATGTGACCAGGAGATGCACTGTAGTTTTCTCTACTAAATAGACCTACAAAGAGACTGTGACAAATCAGAGGCCATCTGCCTATAATCAGGACAGCCCCAGGCAACCATTAGACCGTGGATAAAGAGCTGGACTTAGGACCTACATTGTGGTGAGTTCCAGGGATTCTGGAATTGGACTGAATTTGGTTCACATTCTTCATCTGTCATTTCTCATCTCTTTGCCCTCGGGCAAATGTTAAACATCTGCACTTCTCAGTGTTCTCATCCATACAATGGGGTAATGTGAGGATCCACCTCATGGGTAGAGCATGTAGCTGATGCCTGCCACATGGAAAAGTGCTCTGTGACAGTGAAGAATTAGTGCCATGGGTTGGCATGCCAGGGGAGGGGTTAGAGTATAGAGAAATATGGAACTTCTTTTGCCTTTCCCCAACCTGTCCAATTCAAAAGGAGCCAACTGATTGCAGGTTCAGAGTCAGCCTCAGCAACTTAGAGAGACTCTTAACAACCTAGTGAGACCCTGTTTCAAAATAAAAAATAGAAGTGTCTAGGTGTGTAGCTCAGAGGTAGAATGACCCTGGGTTCAATACCCAGTACCAAACCAAACCAAACCAAACCAAACCAAACCAAACAAACCAAAACCATAAAACAAACAAACACAAACAAAACTAACTGAACAAAACTGGGGAAGGTGAAGGATATTTTAAGGTGAAAGAGCAAATCTGAAATCTGGTC
>PVLC010019267.1:0-30905 GCA_004027655.1 Graphiurus murinus | reverse complement strand
CCCTCCGTGCCTGCACTTGGTTGATCCTGAAGAGATACCTGCTAAATGGATGCAGTGGGCCAGCCCAGGTCTTGAGCTTCACTTAGGGGGAGCTCCAGGAGTTACAAGGCACAGAAGACATTCCCCCCAAAGCAAAAGTGAATCGATTTTTGTCAAAAACAGAATAGGTGCTAGGTAGAAAAAAATAAGTGTTCCCTACAGACACATGGGATGTGAAGTCTATTCGGATAGTTTAAAAGATAAAATGAGAAAGTTTTGATGAGACAAAGCCAGTTATAAAGGTAGTTGCACTGAAGTAGGAGAGTAGAGTAAGAGAAACTGGCCATAGGAGTGAAAACTATTGTGGACCATAAGGTGATGGGAGATTTGCTATGACAAAAGAGAATTGGGGCAGTGGCATCATTGAGAAAAGCCAAGACATCCAGCCAGCTCCGGGATTGTGGAGGAAAACAAATCTTATTCAAAAGTCGCTTTTATTTTCTGTTTTTTTTGCCATGCATTTTGTGATGTTCCCCAACAGGCTTACTTTTGCTAATTAAATTTATCCTAGGCAACCATTCAAAAACATAGACCGTAGTATAAAGGGACAGATGGCCAGAGTTCTACCTCCCTTCCCTGGCCTAGAGAGCTGGGTCCAGGAAAAGGCTGGCTGGGTAGGAATAATTGTTGTGCAAATTAGCCCTTGGTACAATTCCTGGAATGGACTGATTGTATGAGGATGAGATAATATGGAAAAGAATATGAATCCCAGGCCCTGCCAGAGGATTGTGCAATTTTAGAGTTGGAAGCGTTCTCAGAGCCCTTCAGTCCAGTTTGTTTCTTTTATACTTTAAGAAACTGAGTCCCAGATGACCTGAACGAATTCCCCAGAGTTATACATCAGATGGTACCAGACCTAGAGACTTCACCAGCCAATGGCAGAAACCATATCTACTGTGTTTATAAGATGCTGAGGACACAGGAGTGTGTTACACAGAAATAGGCCTCAAAAAATGGGGTAGAGTAGCATTTTTAAAGTCCACAGAGGAATCAATGGTGTTTTTCAGGGAGTCCTTTAAGATATACAAATAAATACTTCATTGAAGTCTGCCTACAGTCACATTCAAATCTTTCCTTAAATCTTGAGTTGGGAAGGTATTATTGGAGCAATGTGTCCCTGAATAGATAAAAACATATAATATTGTCAGTATCTGAATATTTGGGGCACAAAGAAATTGAAATTTCTGTAACATTTGATCTAACACAATATAATACAGTACGCAAATGAATGATTGATATTCTATGGACACAACAGAATAATTCACACTTTCTGATTCCCCCAGCCAAACTTTTTAGTCTTGTGCTGTCATCTTGTCTTAATCGAAATCTACTTTCTTTTATAATCTTGGCATGCTTTGTAGAATATAAAGAGTTGAATGGGAAATCTGAATGTTCAAAAATCTGATAATATTATTCTTCTTTATGGCTGAGTAAAATTCTATTGTGTGTATGTGCCCCCTTTTTGTTATCGATTTTATCCGTTGACAGACACCTAGGCCGGTTCCTCATGATTTGATTATTGTGAATTGTGCTGCTGTAAACAAGGATATGTATGCATCATTATACTACTCTGACTCCAATTCTTTAGGGAAGATCCCAAGGAGTGTTATACCTGGGTCATGTGGTTCTATTCCCTATTCTTTTGAGGAATCTCCACATTGATCTCCTTCGTGGCTGAAAGTAGATGGAACCAGACAATATGACGCTACGTGGGATCAGCCTGTCTTAGAAAGTCAAGGGTTGTATGTTTTCTCTCATATGTGGAAGCTGGAGAAAGAATAGGAAACAAAAGAGACTTCAGAAGAATGAGGCAAGAGACAAAGATACAAGTGGAAGAGGGTTAGGAGAGGGAGGTGGGGCGTGGGAATAGGAAGCTTGATGAAAGAAACAGTCCAAATAATGCTATGTCCACCGAACTGCCAGTCTCAACATGTACAGGCAGTGGGGGGGGGGGGCAGGAAGCACACCAAGCGCTGTGTGCATGTATGTTTGTATCCCATTGAACTTGACTATGGCATTTAATTACAATATACTAATAAAGGTATATCTAAAAATCTGAGAATATTAAAAACATTTTTCTTAATACTATGGATAGAATTCAAGGGCATTCTGCCTCCAAGCTGTACCCCAGCACTTTTTTTATGCTTTGTTTTGAAACAGGATCTCTCCATAGTTTGCCAAGAATCTCCCTAAATTGCTGAGGCTGCTCTTAAACTGTAATTATCCTGCCTCAGCCTCTCAAGTATTGAGGTTACAGGTGTGTACTACCACACCCTGCTCCTTAAAAACATTTTTAAAAAGTCTCCATCACTACCTGTTACTGAGCATTTACCATGTATCATGTACCTTGTTAAATGCTTTACTACTGTGATTACTTCTTACTGTCCTATGAGATGTAAATACTACTATTCATTTCTACTTTACAGAAGGGGAAAATGAGAGTTAATGAGCTTAAGCAGTCTCCCACAAGGGCAAACCCGTTTTTAAACCCAGGCCTGGCTGAATGTGGGTCTGTGCTGGAGTGGTCTACTCTACCTCTGTGATATCACTTCCTGGTCTCTTCTCAATTCAAGCCATCCTTTCTCTCTTTGAAGCCCCAGAGACTGAACTCGGCACTCACTGAGGCATTGCTGTTACTGGAGGGTTACACTGCCCAGAAGTTTGCCCTAAACTGACACCTCCCAAATTCCCCCAGTTGACTTTCCAGCTCTGTGTATTGACTAAGCCCTGGACTATACCTTGTTGCATAAAACCATAGTTTCAGTTTGCCCACGTGCCTGAGTCCGCCCAAGGGAACATGAGATCACATTAATTTGAACAATCTGGTGGGGATGACTTCTCAATCAGAGAATGATGATGGAAAGTGGTTCTTTCATTTCTTTATTCGCATGGTCTGTGGAATGACACTAAACTCTCTCAAACTCTCCATGGGATAGCTTTGCAATCCCATGTTCACAGAAGAAAGCAGCATGGGCTGGAAGGGTGTGGTTGAAATAACCCCACATTGCCAGGTAATTAATTTTCAAGGCATTTTCTGCATGTACAAAAACTTTGTAGTTGCTTATACCCAGGACAGGCATAGGTCCATGCTTGTATAGATGGGCGGGAAAACCTCAGCCACAGAAATGCTTTAAAGCATGAGAAAAGGTTCTAGATCTTTACTCTGCACGTCTGGGAGGGCACTGTCAACACACTTGAAACATGGGTTCTCTTTCTTCTTTATGATTCAGTCCTTACTTCTTAGCAATGTATTTTTTAAAAGATCACTTATTTTCTTCTTTAATTTTTAAATATACTTTTATTGCTGCTTTATACTTATACATTTCAATGAGGTTCAGGGTTCTAGAAACATACATGCACACAGCCCTTGGTGTATTTCCCTCCAAATCACACCCTACCCTCTCCCCTCCCTGGTACATGTGACTAAGACTGCTATTAATAATTTTGTATATATCCATAGCATGATATGAACTGTTTCTTTTATCAAGCCTCCTTTTCCCCCTTTCCACCTCCCTCCTACAGTCCTTTTCCAGCATCAGCATTTTACTGGAATCTCTCCTGTACCTCAAGTCTCTTTTGTTTCCCAAGTTTTTTCTAGCCTCTATGGGATTGAGCAGGTTTTACTGGGAAAACACCCTTTTAGTCAGATAAGTTTACCAAACACAATGTAACAGGGTTTTTGTTTGTTTGTTTTTTGATTTTTTTACTTCCTCTCAATTTCAAAATTCTCCTTTCTCAGGTTATTTGGCTCCTGTTTGTTTCACTGTAGAACATGAGTTTTATACCGGCAGTACTTACTCTAAATATCCTCACCACCAAATCTCTAATAACCGGCATGATGCCTGAGAGACACCCTCTGTTACGAACTGAATGAATGAGTGAAGAAATTAGGTAGTTAGGCAAGGAAGGATAAGGAGATGGTCTGAGAATTGACCAAGAGGAGGGAAAATAGGACCATTAAGAGAATAACAAGAAACTTTTTCACCTGTGGAATTGTTCCAATGCTAGTCTTACTATAAACTCTGTGCTCCGGGTTGGAGTTGTTTAGCTTGGTTAAGATGGATGGTTACGTTTATTTTTAGGTCTCAAAACCTGCCACTGTGTGTTCTGCAGATGGTGGGAGAGGCTGAGAGTACCTCAGAACTCACATACTGTGAGCACTACTCTACTTTCTGTACCCTGCACACCCTGGCAGCTGGTCAGATAGCCCGTTCGCAGGCACTACTCAATTTCAATATTGTTCTATACTGTTCCCTCACAAAGCTTTGGTGGGCTGCAAGTTGCATTGCCCATTTCTCCTGGAGATTGGATTTGCCAACTTGCTGACAGCCAGACTTAAGCGATTGCCCTAAATAGTTCATTTTTCAAGTCCACACTACCCGTGGGTGCCCAGGTTTACAGCCAAGCAAGGTGGCGAGGAGTTTAAAGCCTACTGGGCACACACCTTGCTCTGTGCATACTGCAGGGGGAGATTCTTTCCTCTAGAGCAAAGCTGCTAGAGGAAAGAATTTGGTTCAGGAAGAGAATTCTTAAAGCTGCATTAAAAAGCCATTCAAAACTTGCTCTATATTTTTCTAGCAAATGTTAAGTAAATCAGAGCAAGGATTGCATACAGCAAGCTGAGATAATCACTAAAAGATCACTTGGATTTATTGTGAACACTCTTTGGAAAGAACTTTTATGTCCTGTATTAAGAGATTTGAAAAAAATATTTTTCCTATTATAAATTGAGGGAGATAGGCTAAAAAAGCACTGGTATTTATTTTCAAGTCATAATAAATACATTGAATTCCAGTTACATTTTAAATGAAAACTAATTAGAAGGAGGGTAGCCAGAACTTAAATCAATGTTAGAGGTAAATTGATGATGATGATGATGATGATGGTGGTGGTGGTGGTGGTGGTGGTGGTGGTATTGGTATTGTGTGTGTGTGTGTGTGTGTGTGTGTGTGTGTGTGTGTGTGTGTGTGAATGTGGTAGAGAGAAGGAAGAAGAGGGAGGAAAGGAGGGAGAGAGACATAGAGGATGTTTATACTATGAAGGTAATAAAGACATATGGAAAATTGTGTAAAACAGATGAACAAAAAATAAATGAATAAAACTTAAGATCCCACCATTCCTGAAAAAGCCTTTTCTCTTCCCAGAGATAGATTGACATAATCTAAATGTTTTCCCTTTCTTCCCTCCCTTCTTCCCTCCCTTTCTCCCTTCTTTTTCTATCCCATCTCTCTTTCTTGTCATCATACTGTTTTCCAACAACCCTTTTCAGCTAGAAATTGATGGGTTTGATTAGTAGATCAGTTTAATGCCAGAGACAGACGTGTAGGTCTGAGTTTAGTGAGGCATTTGACAAAGTCTCTTATTACATATTTGTGGACAAGATGAAGAAATATGGTCTGGATGTTAAGGCAGTTTTGTGAGTTGACAGCTGGCTGAACAGTTGTACCCAAAGGGCCTTGATTAATGCATGGATGTCAACCAGCAGGGAGGTCCCAGTGGTGTTTGTAAGAGCATGTTTAGCAGATATTATGTTCTGACAGTATCCAGGATATGCCTAGTTAAGGAATTTTTCAATAAGTGCTGATCTGTCTCTTCCAGATATCCAAATCTTGACAGCAGTATTCAATCAAAGTCCATTAGGCAATGATAGAGCAGTCTTCTAAGAATGGAATCATAAAAGTAAAGGTGGCGGACTTGAAATTGCTGTGGACACAGAGAAATCTGTCCTCTGGCTCTAACTTGCTAACATATTTAGAAGAGAGTTTATAACTAAATATTTTGCCATCAAGGAAAGAGTTCTGAAAGATTAGGTGAATCCCTACTAGCTGACTACTGAGTTTCCCAAATAGTCAGCCAGATGTGACTTAGAAGACCATCAAACTATAGCATGGCACATGGCAGTTATTCCCACCCCATTCTATCCATGCCAGGAAACCTTGGACACACTTAGCAAATGGCTAACATGGTTGTCTCCACCTAGTTCCTTGGCTGATAACAAAAGAGTTGACCATTATTGAGCTTTCCCTCTACGTCAGGCACTGCTCAACGATCTGCATGATTTTTCTCATTTAGTTTTCCGACAACCCTGTGGTATAGATTATGGACATTATTTCAGATATACGGATCTCACCAAGGTCACACAGTTGGCGCCGGGTATGGGAAGTGTTTGGATCCAGGTAGTTTTCACTCTGGACCTGGCAGTCCTCACATAGTTGCAGTACCTTCCGTCAAGCTCCCAGTTGAGAATTTCCCACTTTTCCCCATCTGTGTTTCCACTTTCCAATTCTCAGGCTCATCTCTGTTCTGATGGATGTTACTTATTGCCATTTTTTCATCCTCATTAAAGAGTTCCTAGTCATGCATGTCTTAAAATACAAATCAACTTCTAGGTATAGCTTCTCATTAAGTTTTTTTCTAAAGAGTTATTTTTGTCCGTCAGGATTTGATCTTTGTATGAAGCAAGATGTATCTCTCTGCATTTCTCTCTGCCCCATTTTCCACTTGCTTTCTACCCATTTCTTAGATTGTGCTATCACAGTTAATTGTTGGCTTTTTAGGCCACCAACTTTTTGGAAAGAGAACAAAATGTCCCTGTTTGGGCTACACAAGAAAAAAGTTTCCTAAGCAGAAACCAAGTGTTTTTTTCCTAGGTACTCCTAATAATTGCTTTTACTTTCTATATTCATCAGAATTTTAAAAAACATTCAATATATCATGCCAAATTTGTGAAAGCCTATTGAGTTCTTGTATGTTAATCTTCAACATATATTTTAGAACATAGGAATTAGAAATTATTCTAAATAAACTTCTAGATACCACGAAACCAATGTTCTGCAGTGAGTCTTGACATAATCAAGATTCAAATTATCTCTGACACGTTGAAACAGATACTTTTTTTCAACAAGATGAAAGGTAATGTAGGGAAATATGAAATCATGGATTTGTGTCATCTCCCAGGTAGTTATACATAAGTGGGGTAAAGGAGATACTCATTAGTAGCAATCTATATGAAAAAAAGATTAGAGATAGAATGATGTAACAATAAATTTACCAAAAACCAACACAACCCTAAACTACATTAGGTAAAATAGTTTTACATAAATACTGTGAATATTCATCTTTTTCTGCTAATAGGTAGTATTTAATTCACTTTTAAATATTGCATTCTAAAAAGTATCATTGCCAAGTTGAAAAGTATCATTGCCAAATTGAAACTAGGGAAGACAAAATAGTGTGATTTTAGAAAAAAAAATCAGAGGAAAACTCAGATAACCTAGCATTTGAAGGACTATCACATGAAAAAGGAAAGATTGGCATGTTTCTCTAGTGCAGAGAAGATGGTCAATGATTTTTTTCTTCATATAGAGAACATGATGGGATCTATGTTGCAATGTTTCATTGCAGAACTAGATGTATCACAAAGTAGGGGCCACTTCTTCACATATGTTCAGTCAAGGCTGTAAATGGTATATCTTGGTTGCTATAAAAGAAAGTGTTAATATTCATAGTAGCTCCACTCATGGCAGTGCCAAACTTGAAACAACATAAAAACACATTAGTAGATGAATATATAACCCAATCCTGTTCAATCAGGATAGTTTTGCTCTCTAGGGCAGCATTTAGCAATGTCCTCAGACATTTTTGTGTGTCACAGTGGGGAAGGGGCAGATGTAGCTGCTCAATGACTAGAGACTGATGCTACTAAATGTCCTAAAATATATAGGATGGCAAATAATTATTCAGCTTAAATGATAGTGGTGCCAAGGTTCAGAAATTCTGAGATAAGCATACATCCATACCAAAAAAAGTCTCTCTCTCTCCCTTTCTCTCTCTGTATGTATATGTATGTATGTATATATATACAGACAAATGTCAAAATCATGATATTGTGTGAAAGAAATGGGACACAAGAGTGCATGCCGCATGATTTCATTTGTACAATACTCTACAGCATTTTAAAAGACAGTTGCAATTTCACTGACCCTTGGTAGAATGCACAGCTAAATTCTTATTGGAAATAGGTTTGCCAACATGAATTAGCCACAGCGCTGTGATTCTGCAGGAATGATTAGACTGAGTTTCTATCACTATTGTCTGAGGCTGTGAGTATTAGAAGCTTGGTTTTTGGTAGAAATATGGACATTAAAGGTGATTCTGGCAAAGGCTAAGAAAGGAAAAAGAACTATAGAGAAAGCTATCATCCTAGAAAATACCTATGTGGTTATGAAAAGATGTTTCTAGATATATGAATGTTAAAAATGATTCTGGTGAGGTCTCCAGCAGGAATGAGGGACATTTCTTTAGACACTGGAGTTAAGATAGTCCTTGTTATAAAGTGGCAGAGAACTTAGAAGAATTATGTTGTGCTGTTGGGGGAATATAAAACTTAAAAACTAAGAACTTGAATATTTAGGAGAAGAGATTTTCCAAGCAAAGTTTAGAAGATACAGCCTAGTGCCTCCTTGCTGCTCATAGTAAAGTTTGAAAGGAAGTAGATAAAGAGGAATAAATTAGGTCAAAATGAAGCAAAAACTCCTGAGTTTACCAGAAGCTGGAAGAGACATAAACTGTTTCTCCCCAATAGGCATCACAGGTATTTTAGTGCTGCTGGAAATGTTCTTGCTACCTTCCAGCCTCCACAATTCTGAGGTTATCCATTTCTATCATTTTTAAGACACACCTTTGTAGGTAGCTTGTTATGGCAGCCCTAGAAAACTAATCTGTCTGGAAAATTTCACTCATTGATTCAAATTGTAAATTAAAACACATTTAGTGATTATCTTTGCTTTGTTAGTTAGGGCATAGACAAAATGTTTTTGTATTTTTAATAAAAAATTACATTAAAAGTAATTTGGTCTCTTTGAACATGCTATGATTGGAGCCTTTGCCTAAGGAAATGCTTTCAGTTTCTAAGTTTCAGCATTGTTCATTTTTCCACATTTTATTGGAACACAGATCCAAAACACATTTGTTATGCTAACTTCCTTATTTGCCTTCCCATGTGTGAAAATCTGTGTTCATTATACTACATTCAGAAGCTAAATTTCTTCAAAATAGTCAAGATTTCCACAGGGATACCTTATGTTTCTTTAATAATTCAAATGCCTCTGAAAAATGGCCTTTTAAATAAACTGCTTTGTTTCTTCACTTTGGTCACTCTTGCCAGACCTTTGATCTCTGAAAATAATTTCTAGCATATGTAGAAGGCTGATTTGGCATATACCGATTGGATATGCAGTAGTTAGTCATAGGAATTTTAATTTCTTCTACAACATTTACAGCCCCTAATAGTGAAATACTGAAACCAGAAATCATTTCAATGAAGAGCACAGAACAGTAAATATTCACTACATCCATCTGAAATATATCAAATATTGCATCCCTAATTTGGGGCTTCAAATATATAGGGTATTTACTAAGGCATTGAACTTTTGCTTTTGTCTTGGATCACACTAAGGAAAACACATGAGCAAAAATAAAGTTCCCTTAATTTCCATGTCTTGCTTCCCACAAAGCTCCCTGCCCATTTGTCTCGGTCAACAGTCTCATTTCTGTAATGCAAAACAACTGACCACACAACTTAGAGGAAGGAAGATTTATTTGATCACAGTTCTTTTGGAGATTTTGGAGTTCCCGTCCATGATAGGCTGGGTCTCCAGAGCTCAGGGCATGGTGGTGAGAAGCAGAGAAAGGGAGAAAGCAATGGGTCTGCTCTCATATCATGGGGCTGGAAGCAGGAAAGCAAACAAAAGGATTCAAAGAATAAAGCAGTCCCTAGGCCACACCCCCAGGGATCCACCTTCTCCAGCCACACGCCACCACGCCATTTACTAGGTTACCACCCAGTAAATCCATTACAGTGTATTTCTCCAATGATGAGATTATAGCCCTCCTGACTTAGTTATGTCAATTCTGAACATTAGTACCTGAGCTCTTCAGGGGACATTCTACATCTAACCATCAAACCATTGGCATCTGAGATGAGAGCTCACAGAGTAACCTCAGGAGATTCAAACCTGGAGGCCTTTCCCTTGGCTTCTGTAAGCCCCCTCCTCTCTCGGGCTGTACTTTAGAGATGGCTAGGAGTAGTCCTTATTTGAAAGCTTGGAAGCTGGAAGGCTGTTAAACACCTATAGCCTTGTTTTCTCACATTGGATATATGTGTGTTCCCATGATAGAGATAGAGAGACCTAGAGTCTAGTCTAGTATCTTCTACGAGTTGCTGGATGACTTGTGACACCTTGATTATATTTTTTATTTTAGTACTAGGGATTAAACCCAGGGGCATTCTGCCTCCAAGCTACACCCTAACCCTTTGTATTTTTTCTATATTGAAACAAGGTCTCAGTAAGTATCTGAGTCTGTCCTCAAACCTGCAATCCTTTTGTTTCACCCTCCCAAGTACTTAATGCAATGACAGGTATACACCACCATGCCTGGTGTAGCTTCTTGATTAACATCTCTAAACCTCATGTTTTTAATTTGTCAAAATACAAAAACTGTATTTTATGCAGATAATAATTGAATATGATGCTATATTTTGAGAATAAACAAAGCTACCTTATAAAAGCTCAGTGGTTATCGCTACTGTCATCTGTACAGTAGGGACAGTGGTGACACAACTTCAAGAGTATTGTGAAGACTACATGTGAGAGCCTTTCAAAAGTGTTTGAAAAAGTGACTAGCATGTGGAGGTTTTCAACAGATTTTAATTTCTTCCTTTCTCTTAAAACTTGAAAACCATTAGAAAGGGACCAATTTTAGCAGAAGGTTATTATAGGCTAAATATAGTTTTCCTGTTAATGTTTTTAAATATTTAACCTGAATCATGTTGAATAAATAAGGCCCTTTCAAAAAAATATGAGGCGCTCGCTCGCTCTCTCTCTCTCTCTCTCTCTCTCTCTCTCTCTCCCCCTCTCCCCCCCCTCCCTTCCTCCCTCCCTTCCTCCCTCCCTCCCTCTCTTTCCCTCTCCCTCTCCTCTTTTCTTCTCTTTCTCTCTCATTCTTTTTTTTGTGGTACTGGGGTTTTGAGGAGTTGAACTCAGGGTATTCTGTTGGGGGACATTCTATCTCTGAGCAACATACCCAGCCTTATTTTGTCTTTTATTTTGAAAAGGGACCTCACAAAGTTATCACACATTGGCCTCAAACCTTTGATCCTCCTGTCTCTGCCTCCTAAGTCTGAGTTTATAGGCATGTGTCACTGTGCCCAGTGAGATTATCTTATTTTTTATTCAACATAGTATAAAAGAGTTCAGATAATTATTGATCATATGACAGAATCTGAAAAATAAAAAATTAGCTGAGTCTAAGTATGCTTCATAAAAATATTTCTTTTTGTCCCTTTTTCCTTCTTTCCTATCTTTCTCTTCTCCCTTCCTCCTCTCCTCCACATTGGATATACAACATCATGTGTACACTCATCACTGTATTCTGAATATCAGAACATGCAGATATAAGATGGGCAGGCTACCTGCATTGAAGCATGCTGTGTCCTAGCAGAGTCTAAGTGGAAAGTTCATAGTCTGTTTTCCTATCTCAGTCATTCTGGTTCTCAGATTTGGTGTGCATTAAGATAACTTGGAGAATTTGCTTAAAAACACACAGTCTTTTAATTTAAGAAAGTGAGAGTCAAGCTCTTCATCCATTTCCCTTGTGTGTCCTTGGATTAATTGTTTTGTTTATCTGGGCCTCAGAAACTTGCTAGCTCAGTGGCCACATTTGACATAGAAACCAACAAAGAGCCCTTGCTGTCTTTTCCTTGACCTCTCCCAGAAGTATTTATGTTTTAAAGAACTCTTGTTCAAAGAGTTTTGTGCATGTATTTTTCTAACACTCTGCACCCCAATATGATGTAAAATTGCAATGTACCCAATTGAAAAAAAAAAAAGCTCTTATTCAGTACTTACTAGCTCTTTGATAATACTTAGTAATTTAAACAAATGCATCTAATATTTTTAAGATACCATAACTACATCAAAAGTCAGAAAATACCAATTAACATCTGGACTTAACTTTTTTAAAGGAGGAGATTTTTAGGGGTTAACTAATGTGATTGAGAAAGTCCTCAATTCAAATTGAAAGCATGCATTGACCTGCATTTGTTTCCCCCTGCAGTTTAGCTATGAAATACTTTCTATATTCCCTGGAGCTTTGAATTCAAGCAGGAGAGGATTATTGGCTACAAAGTCCCCTGCTTATTTACAAAGAGAACTTTTTTAGAGACCAGTCCCCCGACCCCACCAACCTAGACTATTGAAATGTGTTTCTTTATTGCAAATGGCACCATAATAATGAAACCAGAGGCACCACTAATGGATTGATACCATCAATAAAGTCTCCTGTTTGGCTGAGGTCTTTCTTTTCAAACTTGAGTTGAAGGTCAATTAGAACAATGATGGAAGGCAGTTAATTTCCTGCTTATAAATACAGACTAGGAAATGCAGTATTGATTGCTGCATTTCAGGGAGGGAGGCAACTGCCCGCCACTGTGGACAGTCTAGGATGATGTAATTTATAAGGCCAGAGAGTACAGTGTTGCTGCATATATCAAGTAAACAGTGATTTATCGGGCCAGGAACACATTTGGTCTGTGAGTCAGAAATATATGAAATATCGTCCTTGGCTTTTAAGAGCTTAAAAATGTAGGCATCAAATCAAAATCTAGAAATAGTAAAAGGTTTGGAAATCATTATCATAATCGTGTATATGCTAAATGCATTTGGAGTTCAAAGATGGGAAAGGGCCATTGGATAATAGGCATGGCAGTGTTTTCATAAAAGAAATGGGGTTTGGCTAAGGACTTTGAAAAATGGGAAAGGTAAGGAGTAGAGTCCCAGTAATGCATGTGGCAGACCGGTCAGATGGTGTTTCACATAGGGAAGTTTTAACTGTCTGTCCATCATCAATGTTGCTGGGTGAGTGAATGAATGAATGACAGATGATGATAAAGAGATAGAGAGATAGGTAATTAGATTATTAGGGATGTGTTATCTCTAAGCCCATTCATTCCATATGTAGCCTAAAATGATAAAGCTCAGGGATGGCTCACTCTGGAATACACAACCCTAGATTAGCAAACTAAAGCATATATCAGAACAGCATT
This sequence comes from Graphiurus murinus, assembly GCA_004027655.1. Taxonomy (NCBI): domain Eukaryota; kingdom Metazoa; phylum Chordata; class Mammalia; order Rodentia; family Gliridae; genus Graphiurus; species Graphiurus murinus. Next base: position 17,761 of record PVLC010019267.1, on the reverse strand, counting down.
TCCTGGTGTGCTCTGCAGGATATTAAGGAATGTTAAAGGAGTTTGTTAGCCAAAGGAGTTTTCAAATTACTGAAATAATGTTAAACAGATTATACTTTGCTGCAGGCTTCTTGGAACCTTGAATAGGTGGCTATCCTTTGTCCTTCTCTGAAGCATTAATGGAATGTACAGCATATCCGAACATGATTTTGCCACAGAAAAAAAATTGTGTGTGTTTATATTTACAGTATAGATAGATTATAGATAGATAGATAGATAGATAGATAGATAGATAGATGATAGATAGATAGATAGATACAGACATAGTGTAGATAATTTTTAGAGCATTTCATAGGGAAAGAGTGTCTAAGGCTTAGTTTTGGAAACAATTTTCTTATGCTGGGATTTTACTGAATTTGTGAGTGCCTTTCAAAGCGAGCTTCACCCGTATCTACACTTCGCATTTCATATGACAACTCTTCCCCTTTATAATGCTAATTCTAAGAAGCTCATGAAAGTATCAGCTTATATGGGGTAAGGTGTGCACTGCATTCTCAAAAACACATTGTTTTTGAATGGTTAAAAAATTACATATGATGAAACCGTATGTTACATCTGGTCTTTTCTTCCTTTTTTGTCTTTTCTCGATACTTTCTTCTACTCTTCTTCCTTGTTCTGCTCCTCCTCCTCCTCCTCCTTGGTTGCTCGTTTTTGTTGTTGTTGTTGTTGTTTTTGTACTGGAGATGGAATCCAGGGGCATTATGCCTCTGAGCAAAATCCCAGCCCTTTTTATTTATTTGTTTTTTAAATGTTGAAATAAGGTCTCATTAAGTTGCTGAGGATCTCCCTAAGTTGCTGAGTTTGGCCTTAACCTATGATTCTTCTGTCTCAGCCTCCCAACTACCAGAATTTCAGCTATATGCCAAAAATTGTCAAAATAACAACATATTCTCATAGGCATCTTTGTAACAGGATATCATTACTAGAAATTTTGGAAGATAGGAAGTGAATAAAACTTAATATGAGATGAGACAATTTAATGTGACAATTGGCTAAAATAAAAATAATTTTATATTACAACAGCTATAATGAAATCCAATTTTCTTAAAGATAAAAGAAGCATCCTACAAATTATTTTCATATGTAAAATACTGTTGGGAAATTTATTTTGGCTATGTAATTTTATACCCTTTTTTTCTTTATCTTTTACCTTCTTGCTTACCAGTAAAGACATTCTTTACTCAGGGGTTAATTTGCACAATCTCCTTTCAAATAATTGTATCTCTGTATTGTAACATATTCACAGAGCAATATGCCTTTGGGGTTCTTTTTTATTTTTCTTTTTAAATACCTTTACCAGTAATTCTACATCATAGTGAGGTTCCAAGTGATACAAACCTGCATGCACACGGCACTTGGAGAGTCTCCCTTGACCTCCCACACTGATCCCCATCTCCCATCCCCCATACATGTTAGTAAGATTGATGATAATACCATCAAATACCAACAGGAAATTATTTGAACTGTTTCCTTCCTCCATTCCTCTTTTTATTCCCCTTTCCTTCCTCCCTTCTTCTCTCCCCTGATACTATTCTACTACTGGTCTCTCTCCTGGATTATCTAGAAAGTCCTTTTTGTTTCCTATTTTCTCTAGTTCTCATATAAGAGAACATTCTACCCTTCCGTTTGGGGACTGGCTGATTTCACTTAGCATAATATTCTCTAGTTCCATCCATTTTCCTGCAAATGACATTATTTTTGTTCTTCTTTCTGGCTGAATAAAATTCCATTGTGCATCTATAAAATGGGGACTATATGTCCTTCCTCCTCCCCCTTCTTCCTCTCTGCTTCTTCCCTCAGTGATGTGAGAGCAGAGCATTCTGCTCTCCTTCTTTGTCTCTGCTTCATCCCTCATTCTCTGAGCTCTGCAGACGTTGGCCTGATGTGGTCTGAACCCCAAACTGAGAACAAATAAAATCTGTGAGCAAATAAAATCTGTGAGCAAATAAATCCTCCTTCCTCTGAGTTGCATGGTTGGGTTTGCTAGGATATAGCAGTGAGGGTGTTGACTGAGACAGTGTATAAAATGTTGGCGTCCTTAATTCTAGAAATGTGTCTAAATGAAGATTAAGTGGACTTTGAGTGGCTGGCAGTAGAGATAGTAATGAGAAATTATTCTCTTATGAATAAAACACAAGTGTTCAGAATACAGACATCTTCCCCCCCACAGGAACTTTCCCAAAGGAAAGAAGGCTATAATGTAATTTTATGGGCTATGAGTTATGTCAAATTGTGAAAAACAGACAATTATGATTAAGATGAATTCTGATTATATTCTGATTCATCGAGAGTGTGTTATTTTTGAGGAAAAAGTTGATTGTGGAATAAGCTCATCTCTCCCCCTCTCCTTTCAAACCCTTCCTACCCTTGGAAAAATCCTAATGACTTTGGAAGAAACTGAAACCTGGGAAACAACATAGAAAATGTGTATTAAGAGCTGCAAAGAAAAAGTGCTCACTGTTTTCAAAGAAGCCCTCTTTAGGGAGCAGATGTATAGCTCTTGGCTTTTAAGCCAAGGATGAATTTGTAATAATGTCCTTTGGCAATTAGGCTTTGAAGCATAATGTTTTTTTTAACCTCAACTGTATATTATCTTGGATGAATTAACATGGAGCCAGTGTGGTTTCCATTGAGGTCAGCATGGTGTTTACTGATAGATAGACACCTAGAGGGAGGAGTGAGTGGGAAATGAGGAGATCTTTGTTTTCCCCTGACCCCTTACACCCATGCCCTTGCCTGAGTCACTGGATCCCTGTCTCACACCACTCACAATGAGAGCAATAAAGCCTGTCTAGCTGCTGCTCATGATGAAAGGTAAATTGTAGCTGAATTGACAGCTTTGCCAAACACTTTGCATGCTCTATCTTATTTAGAAAACACAAGGATACTGTGGAATAGCTACTACTGCAATATCTGTTTTATAAATGAGGAAACGGAGATTAAGAGAAATGATGTAGGTTGCCCCCAAATCACACCACTACTAAGGGGAAGAATCTAGATTTGAGACTATATTGATTGCTGTTTTTTATAGGAAAGCATTATGAGAGTGGGCATACAGACTCTTTGTAGTAATCTTAAAGACTCTTGATGAAATCAAAGAGATGGCAGGAAAGGGTCCTCTTGATTAATGACATTCTTTGTTAAGAAGCAAGCTCAGAACAGTGCTTTAACTTCCTGCTCCATTTCTTTCCTCCCTGAACAAATGTGGCTTGTACAACACGCCACAGTTCATGAATGTTCTATGTTATGTTTGTCAAATAATGTAATGACATTTACGAGTGGGCAAAGTGGAGCAGAGGTAGTTCAGCCCCTAAATAATTGAAAGGCTTTTGTATTGCTATTGATTTTTTTTAAAGTCAAAACTCCAACAAGTCCCTGGCTCAAACATTAATTACAACATTTTTTGTGTGTGTTTTCTGTACTTGAACTGAAATGCCGCATGGGATGAGGTCGTTCTGCACACTTCAGATTCGTTGAGCTCTGTTTGAAGCTAAGTCTCCAGTGTCTCGGCAGCAGCTTGAGAATAAATTGGATGTTATTGGGCATTCACCCATGGTGCTGTGCCGGAGCAGGGTGTTTATGAAAGGTGTTCAAGGTTGCTTCTTCTAAAATCTCCTCTAGGAAATCACCCATCTACTTCTTAGCAGGTCAGTGTTCCACACACATCCTTAGAGAGTGCTTTCCAAGCTGTGGTGTCTGTATCAACCACTAGGGAGCCAGGGAACGTGTGCATTGGAATTGGAAAGGACTTCAGTGGAGCCTCCTGCTGCAGGTGATGCGAGTCTGCCTGAATCTTTTGAAAACCAAGTGATGAAGGATGCTTCTGTATCCTAGTGGAAGGAATTGCCTTACTTTAGTCAATCTAGGGAAAACAAAATCCTTGGGCACCTTTCTACAGTTGGTTGTAGTAACAGTCTGTGGGAACATTGTGAAATTGGCAACATTTATTTTTAGGCATCCTGGTAACTACAAACACATACCATGTTTTATCTCCTTTTATGACTCTTAGGACCCTCAAATCATTAAATGTTCATATGTTTCCATCTTAACCTCTTCCACCAGAATTCTGTACCTTTCCCATGTGCTCTCCTGTCTCTAAGACTTTCCCTTCTCTTCAATCTCTCTAAACCACATCAAACGATGCCTGTCTCCTATCTGTATACTCTCAGAACTTTACCTTCACCCTGGTACCCAGTGCCAGTCAAATCAGTCCAAAGCCTTTACCCCAAATCAAACAAATCAAGTATGCTGGATAGAGAGACTTTGGAGTAGAGAAAACTTGGGAGACCCCTGAGACGATAGTATGCAGATATTGAGTACTATTTAAGGCCCAGGACTGAGAGAGCAGCTATTCTGTTTGTGTAGATAGACCCTTTTTTATTACTATAGATTACCTGGTTTCCATGCTACTAACAGATATTTTGAATTTTTTCTTTTTGTTTCAGAAGTTCTTGGTTGGTATATGTGTATAAAGAAAAGAAAGTAATATACTTATTCCTTCCCCTTTGGGACAATATCTTTCAAATATCTCATTCCTGTGCAGCCTCCTGAGATTTCTCTGCAGCCAGCAATGTCATATACAAGTTGTAGATAACACCAGAAGGCAGCTTAAATTATTTTTCAACCTATTCCGAGAGTGAAAACGCCAAGTCATATATTTTTGTGAGCAGATGCAACTATAAAAATTCAGTGTTTCCTTAACTGGGGAACTACAGGGAAGAACTAGGTGACATGAGTTGTCATTTCATCTCTACTCTTAGTAAAGGCTTCTACAAAGGCTCTAGGGAGAGAGAACATCCCAGGAAAGAAACATATTTAACCCTTGCCCACAGCTATTTCTTTACAAAACACATTGCAAACACTAATTAAACTGCCTGCTAGATTTAAGAATAATGAGGATCAGGAGATACTCAATTAGCCCTAGTACCTTAATGGAAAAGCTTTGGTTCTATTTCTGGTGGTCCTTGATTCATTTAACCACCTCTCCCTTAGCCACTGTGGGACAGTGGAAGATGAAACATGTGTTGGGAAATTGATTAAGAGTTTATATTCCATCCAGAGTCAGGCAAGATCTCGGTGTGAGTCCTTACTAGCTGTGTGGGCATGCGCAATGCCTAAAGGTGCTCTAGATTTGTTTTTTCTTCATCTTTATTTTGATGCTTAATCTTGATTGGATTGAAAGGTGCCTAGGAAATTAGTGAGACACTGTTTCCATCAGCATTCTTATACTATAATCTAAAAGACTGACCATGTAACTTAGTGGAAAGATTGATTTTCTTACAATTTCAGGGTCAGTTTATCTAAGGCCAGGGACCATGGGTCTCAGAGCATGGCAGTAGAAAGAGGAGAGAGGGAGAACAAATGGTCTGCACTCCTCATATCATGGAGGCCAGGAGCAAGAGAGAGAGCAGAGGGAAGAGGAGCCATATATAACCCCAAGGCCACACCCCAGGGATCCATGCCCTCCAGCCACTGCTAGGATTCCAACCCTCATGTCTCAATGACATCATCTCCAAACACCAGTTTATGAGCTCTTCAAGGAGCTGTTCCATATCTAACGATAACAAGCATACTCCTAGATGTGTCTGTAAAGTTGTTTTCCCAGAGATGAGTGGCTTTTTCTGTCACAAACCAAGTGGGAAAGGTCTGCCCTCCATGCGGGTGGTACCATCCAATAGGAAGCAAGAAGCAAGGGGAGGAGGAAGCCCTGTTCTCACAGGCTTGATTCTCCTTGAGAGGACCCATTGTTTGTTGCTGTCATTACCTGTGGGCACCTGCTTCAGCTTTTTCAGCTTTTTGCTGGACTTAGACCAGCAACTCTCCAGGGGGATTCCAGGCCTTTAGGCTTGTACTGGGGCACAAAATTATTTTTATTTATTTTAAAATCAGAAGTAGCACATGCATTTTTAATTCAAACATGTCTTAATTATAATATCTTTGTATGGGTATCAATTTAGGTACAATTTTTAATGTTTAATATAATTGTTGTTGAAGGGACCACAAGGCAAAAGTGTCTAGAAAGACACAGATGTCACAGGGGGCCACAGGAGTCATGATGGTGATGGACAATTATATTGGGCCAAATAGAAATAGACTTTGCAGGCTAGATGGTCTCTGTTGCACCTATGCAAATCTACTTGCAGAGTGAAAGTAGCAATGAATAATATGTATGCAAATGAGGAAAGACATGTTCTAATAAAACTTTCTTTACAAAAGCAAGCCTCAGACTGGATTTAATTGTTAGATTTTATTTGCTAACTCCTGACTTTAACACTAGTAGTCTTTGCTCTTGACAGTATTGAAAGAATTTTAGTTTTATTATTCATTTAATTATCAATCAAGTGTCCCTCAAAGAATGATCAAAAGCAAAAAAAAATATACATGATATGATTTTGGAGAATTTAAAATTGCCAAAAAAAAAAACATTTTTAAAATCTGTTTTGTTTTGTTAGGATTCTTTTAGGTAGAATAGCCATCACATTCTCCTTCACTTTGCTAAAGACACAAATCAAACAAAATAGCAAAATGTTACAGTAATACCTCAGCGTTCCCAGAGAACATCTTGTTTGGAAAAGTAGAGCACTTACACATGTAAATAATCCCTATTCATGAGAGATATATATCTACATACATATACATACAAACTTATCTACACACACACATACATACATACATACATACATACATACACAAATTCAAACCATGTTGACATAATAGTTATGTTCTACCAACTGTCCATTGTTGTTTGAACCTGTAGAATTCTCACTGTGATTTCTTCAAGAGACCAAGCAATTGTTTAAAGGGAAAGGGTATTTGGCACTAAGGTCTTCTCACAGACTAAGCCTCAATTCAGGACAAAGGACAATAAGTTCTTGAAGAGGTAAACATGAGCCCAGGTGGTAAAAATATGTGTCTATGGAGTAGAGGTCCTGATCACAGTCCTCTGTGAAAACACTTCAGTAGTTCTTAGCAACATTGGCCTACAGAACAAATGACTGAGTTTTATGGCAGCATATATACAATAATGGTGCCTGTTAGAAGTGAAAGAGAGGGAAAAAGACCAAAGACTGTAGAAGTAAATGCGAATCAAAACTAAGGTCTGTTACTTGATCACTGTATATTGTTTAGGCACATTTCTACCATCTAAACTTTGAGCAGGGGATGTATCTGATGCATCTTTCCTGGTGTGTGCAAGGTACTGGGTTCAATCTCCAGCACCATAAAGAAAATTTTTAAATCTCTATTTTTATAACTGTAAAATAAGGTTAAAAATATCTTTTTATATGTTGTACATGGAACCTTAATGGATTGCATAATATTTTATAAGTAAAGTCCCTATATCAGCTGGACATGGTGGTGGAAGCCTGTAATTCCAGTATTTGAGAGGCTGAGACAGGAGGATCTCAGGTTCGAGGTCAGCCTCAGCAACCTAGTAAGACTCTGTTTCAAAATAAAAAGTAAAAAAAGATGGTATGTAGCTCAGAGGTAGAATCCCTAGGTTCTATCCCCAGTATCACACACATACACACACGCAGAAAAAAAACACACACAATCTCTATGTCACTGACATGAAATAGGTGGTCAGTAAATGATTGCCTTTTAGTTCTCATGGAAGTGGGAATAATTACTACTAGGAAAATGACAACAGAGGAGAGACCACTTAGTCAAGACACATGTGAAATCTCTTCCTCTGTTCACTTGTTAGATACACTATACCACATGTTCCCTGACTTTGATCTATGGTTTCCTCCTTTGAAAAATAGGCAGCGATAGGCTGTACCTCTTAAGAGTGTTGGAGATACTAAACAAGATAGCGCAGAGTAAGTCTGGCAGAGTATCTGACATCGTGCAAAGTTCTTGGCAAATTGCATTGATCCACTTCCTCCTCCTCACCATTGCTTGTTTAAAGTACAGGTTCTTGGAGTCCCCCTGGAGACACCTTGTGGATGTAAAGGGCACAAGAATCATCTTAAAACTATGGTAACCAGAGCTAGTTGTGTTGCTGCTTTTTAGTTATTTTGTGCAGGTGTGTGTGTGTGTGTGTGTGTGTGTGTGTGATAAATAGGTAGATAGATAGATGATAGATAGATATAGATACAGATATAGATATATAGGTATGTATGGTCCATATATAGACATCTTTTTAGAATAAAAATCTAGTTTTCATTTATTTCTGAGTGAACTCCATGGCCCAAAAGGTTTTACAAATTTGATTATTATACAAACAGTTCATATGTTATATATGCTTATGATAAACCAAGTTACCAAAAATCCAAGTTACCTATAATTACTATATTATACATAAAAAGCTGCCCAGCAAAATATAATATATTTTAGCAAGATTTACAGATACTAAAGAACTGGTATTTATGTAAGAGGATGAAACTCATCTAATGTTCTCAAATTCAATACTTTGGAAAACTGAGTGAAACAACTTATTCCTTAATGATTCCGGGTAATTATAATGCTATAATTTAAAACAAAACAAACTGGGTAGCCAAGTGTAGTGGCACACACCTGTAATACCGGTACTTGAGAGGCTAAGACAAGAGGATCTCAGGTTCAAGGCCAGTGTCAACAACTTAGAGAAACCCTCAGCAGCTTAATGAGACTCAGTCCCCCTCACCCTCCAAAAAAGGCTGAAGGTATAGCTCAGAGATAAAATGCCTTTGGGCTCAGCCTCCAGAGTCAAGAAAAAAAATACTCTGACTAATATGTATTTAGTGTTTTCCAATTACCTTTCTAATGAATGCCATATATGTATGGTGCCATTTTTCCCTCACAATAGCCCTAGGGTAATTTAGTCATTCCTGCTTCTCTGAGATCCATCCTTTCATGGTGTGGTGTCAAGTGATACCTGATATTCTTTTGATGAGAGCTAGGAGTAGCTGCATGGCCTATTGTGGTACTGACAACTTAGTTTGTGGTGCTGTAACTGGAGGCACTGAGGGCCAGAGTTGCTGAAGAATATCTTCAGAGAGGTGTAGACAAGGAGAAGTCAAGCCAGGATATCCCTGATACTGCATATTCTCAAGTCTCCAAAGTTCATATTGGTTGAAAAAATCTCAGAAACTATGATAGTCCTATTGGGGGGGGGAGATTCTGAAATAATCAGCTTCTATTGGAAAGTTACCTATAAATTATATTCAATATTTCCAAGCCAGGCTTGGTTGCTGAGGGTCTTGGGAAAAGATGTTGGCTTCTATGGTGAAAGAGCCTGTTTCTAGATTTAGAAAGGCTTTCTTCAAATTCAAATTCATTTATTTCTTGAGGTCCTTGGAGGAAGGAGAAAAACACTTGTATATTCACCACTAGCTTCTCGGCTCACTTCTGGGATATTACATGAGTAGAATATTAAAGCATAAGAATTATTCCATAGGCTGTGTTTCTGTGAATGATTGCTACATAATTCATGAAGTTGCTGGTGTTTTGAGATATTTTTCTATCATTTTTTTGCTCTAATTTTTCTCAAAAAGTTTTTTTTACTGTTTCAAATTTGTACTACATCAAAACATTTGAACATGAGCCAACACAGAGTACTTCGAAAGAAAAAATAATACAGATTAATTTGAGCCAGGAGTGGTGGTGCATACCTATAATCCCACTACTTGGAAGGCTGAGACAAGAGGAACATAGGCTCAAGGACATCCTCGACAAGCTAACAAGACACTGTTTCAAAATAGAAAATAAAATGGGCTGAAGTTTAGCTCAGTGGTAGAATGCCCTTGATTTCTATCCCAAGTTATCCCCCCCTACACACACACAGTTTAATTTGATTCAAATTTTATTCATCTGTATTAACAATAAATGTTGTTTTAGTCCCTTGGACACAACAGGCTACTTGTGGAAATATTTGGAAGGATATTGATAACTCACTAAATTAAAAGAAAAATATAGGTACTGATGTCTACAAAAATACAATAGCTAGCTCATCTATGGGGTAGTCATTCAAAAATACAAAACCAGTTTTTAAGTACTGAATCTGAAGGATTTTTCTATTAATATTTAAATTCCTAAGAGATAGAATTAATTAGGTGGCATTAGCAGGGTGATTTCTCATATATATCAGAACTTTCATAGAATGGAAAGAGACTATTCTGTTAAGAGTATTTTAAGAGACATAAATACAGAACTATACCATAGTCATGGACTGGAAAACTCAGTATTATTGACATGCCATTTTTCTCAAATTATTCTGTATATTTAATACTATCACAAGCAAGTCCAAATAGGACTTCTTTTTTAGTAACTGACACATGTTCCTGAAATTTATATGTAAATGCAAAGGACTAATAATAACCAAAGCATTTTTTAAGAGAAAAAGGTTGAAGAATTCATACTACCAGATGTAATACAAAGCTACTAAATCAAGATAGTATGGTATTCACAAAAGAATTGGCAAATTGAATGATAGAACAAAATTTTAGAAACCCAGAATGAACTCATACATGTCTAGTCAACACATAAACAGTCAATAGATTTTTGACCTGGTACTAAGGCTATTTAATTTGGGGAAATGGGAAGCCTTTTCTTACAAACACTGCTGAGAAAAAGAACTACTTATTTTAAATGAACTTCAACTGCTACTTTATACTGAAGACAAAATTAATTTGAAATGGATCATTGACTAAAACATAAAAGTTAAAACTAGTAAACTCCTGGGAGAAAACAGAAGAGATTACCTTCATGAGTATGGACTAGGCAAAGATTTCTTAGGACTTAATAACAGAAAAAAATGATTAATTAGATTTCATCAAAGTAAAACTTCTCATCAAAAGACATCATTAAGAAAATAGAAGGACAAGTAAGAGACTTAAAGATAATATTTACACTATATATAATGTAAATACATATATGATATATATACAGATATGAACATATATAATACACATATATACATATATGTATGATGTGAAGAATTTATATCAATAATCAAGAATTTCTACAGTCAACAATAAAGGACTGCAATAAAAATGTTCTCACACCAAGGAGGTCAGAAGCAAAAAAGATTGCAAGAAAAAGGATTCAAAGACAAAGGCATAATCCTTGAGGTCATACCATCAGGGACCCACCTTCGCAAGCCACACCTTACCTTCTTAGTTACCACCCAGTAAGTCCATCACAATGGATTTATCTGCTGACGAGATTACAATGCTCTTAATTATATCAACTCTGAACATTAACACATGAGCTCTTCCTGGAGTATTTTATAGCTGACCATCACATCGTTGTGCAAAGACTGTGTCAGGATCTCCTCCAGGCACCCTAGAGGCTGTGCTCTGCATGTCTGCATGTTCTTCCTAGCTCTGAAGCTGAGATCTGACTGCAGACTCTGTCCTAGCAGCCCCAGCTACCTCCTTAGCACTTCTATGGCAGCTCATCTCATTTCTTTGACAAAGCATCTGCTGTCAGTAGGGCCGCTAGCCCTGAACATGGGCCACTCCAGCCCTGCTGACAGCTCTCTTTGGTGAGGTGGGAGATGCTCCAGCTGGTTGCAGAAAGAGGCAGCCAGCTGGGTGTGAAAAGAGACATTTACTTTTGGCCCAGGTTGAGGAAAATAGCATACTAGAGATACTCCTTTCCTAATTTGGGATTTTTAAAAGGATAATTGAGGTAACCGGTTGAAAGGGAACCCTATAGCTCAGGACACAAGAAAGGATGCTCACTGTGTGCCCTGAGTCCACTCAGTCTGTTTTCTCTGGAGTATTAGGGAAGAATTAACTGGATATGTATGTCTTGGTTCTCAGTAGTTCAGAACTTCCTAGACACATGACCTTGGGGATTTAATAAACTGTGATAAGCCACAGTTTCTTTGGACCACAGGTTGGCTATGATAATAATGTCAATACTCTGACATTGTTTTAAAGATCAAATAAGCCTAACTTTAGTGTAGTGAATGGCATGCAATAGCATTAAATAGATGATAGCTATTAACCATTATTTCTGTGCACCATTAACTTGCAAAATATGCCAGGCTCTACCAGCCTCTGATGATACAATAAGCCCCTCTCTTCCTTTTATACTGACAGTATGCTGACACATGCTTTTCTTGTCTTAAATACCACGTTAGTCCCAGTTCAAGATACCCATTCATCAATTTTAACTTCTTTTTTTTTTTAATTGGGGATTAAACCCTGGGGTATTCTACCTTCAAGGTACACCCTAACCCTTTTTATCTACTTATTTTTGAAAACAGAGTCTTGCTATATTGCAGGGGCTGGCCTCAAACCTGCAATCCTCCTGTCTTAGCCTCCCAAGTGCTGGGAATACAGGCATGTGCCATCACACCTGGCTTTAACTGTTGTTGAAAGGACTCCTCTCAGGTGCCTACAAATGAGTCTTTCAGCTGCATTTAGCATCGCCCTCTGGCTATTCTTGCTCAGCTGACCTGGTGTCCCCTGCTCACTAGGCCACTTGTGTAGCCATGTCTCTCTCTTGCCATGGCATGCCTGCAGGTTCTGCAAGGCTGTGATGATGGAGAGGTCAGAGTTCATACAGAATCCATGCAGAAGAGAAAGTAAAGCTCCTTTCAACTCCAAATGTCTTTCTCCTTGTATCCACAGCATAGTGAGTCTCTTAGGAACCTTTGCTGATTAGTTCTATGAGCTTATTCCTGCAGTTTCCCTCTCCCAAGGGACTTTAATATATCCGAAAAAAATATAAGAGGCGACAGGATGCTCTATCCCTCCTGTTTTACTCCTAGTACCTCCTGCATGCGAGCACTTGAAGCCATTACTTTTATCAAGTTCCCTGTAAGAAACAAACGCACAAAGACATAGAGACTGCTGCAAACAGCTCATGGCAGGCTGTGCAGGAGCTTGGATTTCTTCGTTAGTTTTTGGCCCCAGCTTGGCACATTACAACACAAGGAGGTCTGTGAGAGTTCTTAAAGGATGGGGGCAGCAGGTACAGAAGGAGGAGCCCCAAAACACTTGGTGAAGATGGAGGCCAAAGCTGGGGAAGGCAAAAAGAGGAAAAAAACAAAGATGTGTAGGAGAGGCAGCATGTTCCTTGGAGTACAGTGCACTGGGGCTTGAAGGGTAAGTTCTACAGGGCTGCAGAGGGAGAGATGAGAGGCAGTCCTTATGTGTGTTTTGTACTCGCCCTGGCTAAAGGCCCTGTCAGCTGTGACCTCTTTTTTGTGAGTAATGCTAGACTAGCTTCAGTCACCATGTGATTTGCCATCAAACCATGCCAGGAACTGGGAACATCCAAGTGGTCCCCTGGGTGGCTATTTCTTGATCTTAAAGTATAGAGGATAGCATAGAAGTATATGGGAATCTGCAAGCAGTCTTCAGTTGCATTAACCCAGGAAAACAATGAATTGGGGGCTAATCTTTGGAAAATTGGTAAAATATATAAAGATGTGAGAAAAGAGAGCCTTCGAGATAGGAATTGGGTGTGTGTACATGGGAGCAGCCAAAAGGGAAGAAGAATTCACCTGATAAAAGATCTGGGAAATGGGGTGAATTAGTAGAAGAAAAAGCTTTTAATAATCATCACGTTTTACCTCTGGCATCTAGAAAGACCAAATCTTGGCGTAGTCACTGTTCTTAAACATGACTGTAGCAGATGTAAAGTTTAAAGCATTTACAGAGTAGAATTTTTGAAATGCATTTTGGAGTCAGAATGTAGAAGAACCATATCTGAAACCGAGAAAAGTGCCTTCAAGAAAATAGGGCAGAGTGTAATGCTTCCATAGCTAAATGCTGCACACAGGGGAATTGGAAGGCAGTGAATGGTAAATCCCGAACTTCTTCCGCAAGATCATTGTACAGGAAAATTATCACCCACGGGAGAGACCCAGGCGGCTTCAGGTATAACCGTGACTCTGAGAATAGGCAAACTGGACCCTTTCACCTTAAAAATACACATCTGGACCAGCTGATATCACTCTCTAGCAGCCCAGCTTGTCTCTGAAGAGATCTCCACACTACCATCTCAGCAGGGATTTCTTTGTTTGAGGAACATATTTTAATGGGCCCAGAAGCAGCCTTTTGGGGAGCTCACAATATCCTTGAACTGCAAGCAATAGCAATTTTAGACAGAGTGTTAATTCAGTGAATTTAAGGAGCAAAAGGAAAAAAAAGGGGGGGGGGAGCCATACAATTGTCAGTGCTAAATGAACTGAAAAGTAGTTGGAAAGAACATTTCAGACTCTATCCTTCCTATATTCTGTTTTTATGTTTAAGAATTCCTTTGGTATTGTTGAGCCCCATTGACTAGAAAGCTACCCACAAAATACGCTATGTGTTTAGAAATGTATGTTTTTTATATAATACTGTGGCGGAACCAGAACATTGAGCAAGGGGGGCTTATAAGAGGTGATGATATAACGAGGTTCTTCTCCCCGAACAGTATTCCCCCTCGAACCTATTATAAGGACCCAGTGTTTCCTCTGTCCTTGGATAAATGTAGAGCAAAGCCCATGACTTCTCTGGTCATTCTCAGATAATGAAAAGTCATCTGGACAATTCAAGTCACAAAAACAATCTCATCGCAGTCATTCTAGAAAGAAGAAAAGAAAGGGCACAGGAAAAAGGACAGAGAAAGCCTCTTTGACTAACGCAATTTAGCTGGGGCCACTATGTCCTGCATTTGACCTCTCCTGTTGAGAATTTTTCCCATGAAGGCCTCTGGGGGAGGAGGCTTCTAACAGTTGCTTTCATACTAATAACTACATCTTCCTGGCTTCTTATCATGGCAATAGTTTTAAAGTATTTGAGTAAATTAAAAACAGCAGCAAAACAAAACATGATGTTAAGACTATAGTTACTTTCTCTAAATTTTATCTTAATCTGAACTAATAGTAACTGAGGTTACAATGGGCAGCTGTAACTGACTTTACCTTTAAGTCAATTATTTTCTATTTCTAGGTGCAAACTGCTGTGCTTCTCAAAATAAATTTTGTGGAACACTCTCATTTTACAACTGATTAACAGATAGCAGAGAAAACATGTTCAAAGACCCTTCAAGGACTGGTCAATGACAAAGGGACAAAAGGGGACAGGACTGGACTTTTAGGAGGGAGAGAAAGTTGATGCTCTGCATCCCGTGAAAAGGAAAGTGGCGACCCAACCAGCAGTAATGTGACAATTTTTGCCTTATAGATAAATCTTTCAATTTTTCTAGATAGGACCACAATCCTAATGCCTCGCTATTTGTTTTGCTGGATTTCCCATTTAAAACATTTAGTGAATCCAAACAACTACAGGTGCCTACTTTGAAGCTTCTGTTATTACATGTCTCTTCATCCAGCTGAGCCTGGTGTCTTCTAATCTGCATCTATCAGAGAGTGAGACACCCATAGTGCCTGTCCTCCTAAAACTTTAGGGAAGAAGAAGAATGGCTATTTTTCTACAATAAATTTCAGGTCCCTTCCGTTGGGCTATTATAACAGCATACTAGTAAAGATGGGTGTTTCAGGGAAACACTTGAGGTACTGGAGCATGTCTGGGCCCGGGACTCAGGTCAGGCATAGAAGCCAAGATCAGCTTTCCTAGCCCCCATGACCTCTGCTAACACGTCTGTGAAGAGGCCCCAGCTTCCTTTGGCCCCATTAATCCTGACTGGTGAAGACGTACCTGCTTAGGACCACCTTCTGGAACCATGGCAGATAGTGACTCAGGATCCTCAGAGCAGGCAGTCTGGTCCAAAGCCCCTCAGAGGAAACCCTTGTTCCTCCCCCACTTCCTCTCCTGAGCACCTTGGTGTGATCCTCAGGTTTTTAGTGGGGTCCCCGGGGTAGCTTCTGGGAATGAAATAGCAATACCTGAGTCAAAATGAAGTCCCAGGGGTAAGGCTCCAGTGCTGTTGAAGAAAGGAGGTCGTGTGAAGTCACTGCAGCCTGAATGATTGCCATGACTTGGGTTCTGCCTTGAAGTTTTTAAAAATTAAAATCCTGAAAGAATGCTGAAGGGCTGCATTGATCACTGTGCTGTGTGGTGGCCACCAGACACTTGTGAGGAAACTTAGCCAGTCATCTGGTGTGGAGTAAGTGATTGGTAATAATATTTTTCCATTTTATTGTGATTGTTTTACACATTTTACCACCAAATAATTATTGAATTAGAGAAAAAAGTAACTAAAATTCCATTATTATTATTTTTCTTTAAGGGGAGGGCTAAATGATCTTCTGTCAATTCTTTTTTTCTTGGGGGGGGACCGGGAATTGAACCCAGGGGCATTCTGTCTCTGAGCTATACTCTCAGCCCTAATTTATTATTTATTTTGAAGCAGGGCCTCATTAAGTTGCTAAGGTGGGTTCAAACCTGGAATCCTCCTATCTTAGCGTCCCAAGTACTGGGATTTCAGGGATGCACCACTATGCATGGCTTGTCAATTCTTTACTATCACATATAGGGACAGTAATGTTTACTAACTAGAACTTGATTAAATAAGCTGTGTTTAGAATAAAGATCATCTCTGAGGTCAAATTGCTACGATTGTGTTATAAGCAAGTAAGATCATTGTAAACCTCTTTTCATGACCTGCAGAACCATCAAGAGCTAGAAAGGAAACAGTTAAAAAGCACTTTTCAAAACACTTACATGCAAATTATCAACTTCCATCCTTGCTACATTATAGTGAGTTAAAAATAGATAGTATTATACCTTTAGTCAGTTAAAAAAAACCCGAGAACCAAGCCAGGCATGGTGCTGAATACCTGTAATCCCAGTATTTTGGAGGCTGAGATGGGAGGATTGTAGGTTTGATGCCAGCCTCAGCAACTTAGTGAAGCTCTCATCAACTTAATGAGACCCTATTTCAACATAAAAAATAAAAATAGGGCTGGGGGTATAGCTCCATGATAGAACACTCCTGGTTCAATCCTTCATACAAAACAAAACAAAACTGAGACATGGCAATATCTAAGTACTGTAGAACAGGGATCCTCAACTTCAGCACTTTGGATATTTTAGACTGGATATTTTTCTGTTGTGGGGCAGTACTGCTAGCGAACACAGTGGCTTCTTCCCACTGGATACCATCAGCTCTCCCTCTCCCTCGCTATGGCCACTACCAGTGTCTCTTAATATTGCCACATATACCCTTAGGGTGTTGAAATCATCCATGGTTGAGAAATGCTAGTCTAGAGCCATACAGCTAGTGAGCAGGAGAGCTTGTCATGGAAGCCTGGGCTCTTGACGTCCTACAGTAGCCATGGGAATAACATGGATTGGGATCATGAAAGTAGGGCGAGTGCTATTATTTGGATGTAAGAATACACCAGGAGAATTGTGAGAATGCGTAAAAGATGAATTTCCCAGGAAAGCAGATGGGTTGAAATGACCTGATCCAATGCAGATGCTGTTGACCAAAAGGGAGAAATTAATTTCTTTTAAAAACATAGACTGTCCAGGTGCAGTGGCCACTCATGTAATTGCAGCCACTCTGGAGCTGACATAAGAGAGTGATAAGTTTGAGGCCAGCCTGAGCAAGTTAGTGAGGCACTGTCTCCAAAGAACATAAAAGGGCTGAGGCTTATGGTGGTTCCATTCCTAGTTGTGTTTTTTGTTTGTTTGTTTGTTTGTTTTCTGGTACTGGGGTGCAAGGGCATTCTACCTCTGACATGTATCCCCAGTCTTCTTTCTTTTTTTTTTTTTGAAATAGGGTCTTTCTAAGTTGCTGAGGCTGACCTGAACCTGGGATCCTCCTGTCTCAGCCTCCCAAGTACTGGGATTACAGAAGAGTGCTACCATGCCCAGCTCATTTTTAGTCT
>PVLC010019266.1:0-30887 GCA_004027655.1 Graphiurus murinus | reverse complement strand
TGTACTTATAAGATCACATCAAAGTCAATCACTAAACTGACCAGGAGATAGGGGGAGGGTGGGTGGGAATTGGGGAAGGGTTAATGAGAAATATGTGCATGGATGTCTTTACCTATACTAGTTTGTACCCAACAAAAATGTGTAATTAACCCTGTTGTACCCAAGAAATGTATAAAATTCCATGCTAAAAAATTAAAAAAAAAAAAAAAAAAAAAAAAACATCCAAGTGGTTTTATGACCTTGAGTTCCTACATGAGACATTACAAATGCAAGCCAGAGGAGAGAAAGCCAATTCGTTCACCCCACTAAGGTTAAGAATTTCTTTTCACAATGTGCATAAATAAAATGAAAGACAAGCCCCAACCAAGAAGCTATTTGCAACACATACACCCAAAGGCATTTATCAAGGAGGAAGAAAGCCTACCAATCAATAGAACATGAACAGCCAAAGAGAAAAACAAGCAGAGACCTCGAATGTTTAGATTTAAAGGATTTCAGCCAGCGCTTGGCCTTCGCTTGCCGCTGCTCCTTGCTGTGGTGAGATGGTCGTTTGCCCACACAAAAGCAGGAGGACATGGCAGAGGCGGAGGCCGAGGGAACCTGCCTGCTTTTCATTTGCTTGGAAAGTGGGGCCCGAGAGGAACATTCAAAACTTTCTCTTCTAGCTTTTTTTTTTTTTTGCAGTACTGAGGATTGAACCCAGGGGCATTCTACCTCTGAGCTACACCCCCAGCCCTATTTTTTATTCTTTATTTTGAAACAGGGTCTCATTAAGTTGAGGAGAGTCTCACTTAAGTAGCTGAGGCTGGCCACGAACCTGGATCCTCCCGTCTCAGCCTCCCAAGTACTGGGATTTTAAGCATGTGCTATCACGCCTGGCTTCTTCTATTTTGATATATATGTAATATATATATATATATAATTTATTATATATAATTTGTTACATTATATATTTATTATGTAACATATGTAATTTATTATATATAATAAATTGTTGTAAACTATGATCACCCTACTGTACTATGTAGAACACTAGCAGAACTCATCCTTGCTATCTACTTGCATTTTTAAAAAGTTTTAATGTCTTTTTGTTGTTGTTGTTGTGTGTGTGTGTGTATGTGTGTGTGTGTGTGTGTGTGTGTGTGTGTGTGTGTGTGTCTGTGTTATTGGGGATTGAACCCAGAGGCATTCTACCTTCGAGCAACACCCCTGGCCAGATTTTATTTCTTATTTGGAGACAGGGTCTTGCTAGGTTGATGAGAGCCTCACTACTTGTTGAGGCTGGCTGAGAACCTGTGATCCTCCTGTCTCAGCCTCCTAAGTATTGGGTTTACAGGTGTGGGCCACCCGCCCACCTTAATTACTATTTTAATTATGCATACTTACGGTGTACAGTGTGATGACCTGATGCATGTATACAGCACATTCTGGTCACGCCAGGATGATGAACATTTCCTCCTTTATCATTCTCGGTGTCTAGAGACTTTAACTCCTCTCTTCCAATTATTCATAAGATGAATAATTGTCAATCATAGTCCCCTCCCTCCCTGTGCGGCAGAGCACTTGGACTAAGCTTGGGTCTGTGATCCAAACTCCCTCTCCCCTCTCCCCTCCCCCTTCCCAGTCTCTCATAATTATTCTACATTCAGATCAACTTTTTTTTTTTTTAAAGCATCACGTATAGGAAAGAGCATGTGATATTTGTCTTTCTGTGTGGGACTTGTTTCACTTAATATCACATTCTCCAGTTCCCAAAATTTTGCTGCAAGTATAGTATATCGTTCTTTTTATGGCTGAATAATATTCCATTGTGTGTTTGGACACCACATTTTCATTATCTGCTTGTCCATTGATGGGCATCTGTTGTAAATAGTGTCACAGTACACGTGGATGTGCAGGTTTTCCTCTGCTATGTGATATCGTTTCCTTTGGATGCATACTCTGAAGTGCGAGAGCTGACTCAAGTGGGAGATGTTACCGCAGGGTTTTGAGGAAACTTGGCACCATGCCAAGTAATGGCGGTGCTAATTTACGTTTGTCGAGAGCATGTGTTTTTTTTTTTTTTTTTTTTTTTTTTTTTTGAGGTACTGGGGGTTGAACTCAGGGGCATTCTACCTCTGAGCTATACCCCCAGTCCTATTTTTTATTCTTTATTTTGAAACCGAGTTTCACTAAGTTGCGGAGTGCCTCACTAGGTAGCTGAGGCTGGCCGCGAACCCGGATCCTCTGGTCTCAGCCTCCCGAATGCTGGGATTACAAGCGTGCGCCACCACGCCCGGCTTGTCGAGAGCATGTGTGAGCTTCCCTTTCTCCACATGCGTGCCAGCATTTGTTTTTATTTTTGTTTGCTTTCCTGGAGCTTGGTGCGGGTTATCCGCCCCTCTCTGCCCTCTCCCATCCCCTTTGCAGCCGCTCCTGATCTCTCCTCTCTCTTCCTGGATGAGACCAACAACTCTGGTGTCGACGTAGGAGTGAGAGCCCCTGGCGTTTAGCTTTCCGTACCTGGCTTATTTCACTTAACACGATGTCTTCTGGATTTGGAATTTTCACAACACATAGAAACGGTAAGTTTGAGGTGAATGCTAATTACATTATTTCGACCATTACGAATTACACCTGTGTATCAAAATATCACATTTGCTCTAAAGTATGAACAATTATTACATGTCAATTAATTATCACCATCATCATCATTATTATTATTTTGGTTCTGGCAATTGAATCTGGGGGCATTCTACCTCTAAGCTACACACCAAGCCGTGTGTGTGTGTGTGTGTGTGTGTGTGTGTGTGTGTGTGTGTGTGTTTTACCAGGGATTGAACCCAGGGGCATTCTACCTCCAAACTACACCCCCAGCCCTTTTTATTTTTTATTTTGACACAGGATCTCTCTAGGTTGCTGAGAGTCTTGCTATGTTTCTGAGGCTGTCCTCTAACCTGTGATCCTCCTGTCTTAGCCTCCCAAGTACTGGGATTACAGGTGTGAGCCACCATGCTTGGCAAATAAAATTTTTAAACAACAAACCAGGAAAAGGGAAATATGGGACGTGATGGCTTTTGAGATGAAATCGTCTTTGCAGGAGCAGGTGAGTCATCTTGCATTGTAGAAAATATCTGCATAAAGGGGACCAGAGGCTGGCGGAGGAGGCTGGCTGCCAGCAGCCTCCCAGCCCCCTCGGTGCTGGCGTCCGTCCATACCCATCTCAATCCCAAGGGAGGCGCTCTGCAGACAGAGAGAAGGCTCTGGCTCTCGAAGCCTTGTGATTTCCCAGGTTTCTTGGTCTGGAAAGAGGGAATGCAGCCTGGGCCCTTTGGGGAGCGGCCAGCTCGAGCCATCTGCGGTGCCACCTTGTCGTGCTGACGTTCCGGACGCCTGCTGCTGCCCGCTCCTCGGGACCACAGGGCATCTCCAGCCAAGGTCAGCCCTGCCCTTCGGTGGCAGCCCCAGGGAGCAGGGCTCAGGGCTGCCGTGGGGGACATCGCTGGCAGCCTGGGCTGCAGACTGCTGGCTGCTGTGGGCAGGGTGGTCTTGGAAAGGTGCCTGTCAGTCACGTGGCTCTCAACAGGCTTGCTTCCTGGCTGGGTTACATCCAGGTCGGCAGCCAGTCTAGAATAGGACTATTTATGGGGGAAAAAAGAACTCGTCAAATAGGGCTCCGTTATAAAGAGGGGAGAGAGGGTAAAAAGAAGAAACCAACTGAGAGCAGCGTTGCTTGCACAGGCTCGTTTGTCCCCTGAGATTGAAAAGAAGATTCCAGAAGCCAGGCGTAGGCTTATAAAGAGAGTGCTGCACGGTGACCCTCCTCCCAGCCTGACGCCAGGTCTACCAGTGAAACCCAGTGTCCTTTCTCCCCGTGGGGATCGGTTCCAACCCCGCCCCTGCAGACACCAAATCTGCAGGTGCTCCAGCGGCCAGCCCCCCATCCACCCATCTAGCCATCTCTCCACCCTCCTGCTGACCCAGCCAGCCATCTAAAGAGAACTACTGAGACAGAGCTAACACGTAATAAATTGCACAGATGCAAAGCGCACACTTGAAGAATCTCACCACATGGATGCAATGCAATCTGTACAGCAAAGTATCCGTCACCTCCATTTCCTCTTGTCCCTGGCGATCCTTCCCGCCGGCCCTCCTCCTTCTCTACCTGAGCAGACCCCAAGTCTCCTATCGTGCCATTCTATATCAAAGGCTCACATTTCCTCCCTGGTAAGGACAAGACTCCGACCCTTCACTTTCTTTCACGAACATAACGAGCACATGGAGTTTACCCTCATTCTATGGAAACACTCGGCCCTCCCACACTCGTGTGCTGTGGCAGTAAGGGAGCCGGGCAACAGGCGGGTTCTCTGTTTTCCTCTCGCTCTTCAGACATGACAAACTATTGTCACGTTATTCCATTACATGCCCCTGTCGCCGGTTTTCTCATTTCTTTTCCTTTTCTTCCACGGAAACCATGAGACGTCACACACTGCCCTACTCCACGGAAGTCGCCAGGCTTAGCCTTTCCCTCTTCACGTGTGCACACAGCCAGGCCTCGTCCCCCTGCCTCTCATGAGCATAATCAGGACTTGCCTCGTGCTCCCCAGGTGTGGGGCTGCGTTGCTTCCTGCACGGACACCGCCCTGGCCACTCTTCCTTTTCCATGGGCCTGACAAGACCCCGGTTTTCCCTTATTCTGCAATCACACCCAAAGGCTCATCGTCCTCACAACCTATGACTCGATGAGGTGTTTATTTTCCTGCATTCTTACGACATGAAGAGAACCTTATTTCCCCTTTCCTTGGGCAAGATCGGCCCCCGAAACTATGCTCCTTTTCTTCCATGGGCCTAACCAATCTGCCTGTTTCTTTTGCTGCAGGAGATGACCAGGATGTCGTACTTCTCTTATTTAGTGGCCAGAACCAGGAACCCCATTTTCCTATTATTACGTGAAAATAAACACGTCCCTCCTTTCCCTCGTTCCACGAACATGATCAGGCTCCCTGTTTTCTCCCTGTTGCACGCCCATAAAAGAAGGCATGCAACGCACCTTTTGTCATTCCCAGCGCGGACAGCGGCCCCAGTTCTCCGGCCTCTGCTGCTATCATCACCTCCCCGAAGGTAGACTTTGGAGTTCCAAGGACACCGGGAGTGTCCAGGAGTGACGTGGGAAGGCCCCCTGTGAAGTCTTCTGTGGACGTGCCCAGGGTGACCCATCTTTCTCTTACTACACGGGTATAACTAACTCCCATATTTCTTGAGCAGACTTATTTTTGTGCTGTTAGCCCTGTCCATGGGTTTTTAAATATGACTTGCTGGATTTTAGTCATCTTCTTTCAGATCCACAGTCCAGCAGGTGCACCCCACATTTCCAGGGCTCCCTGAGAGCAGTCAGGTCTCAGCAGACCCGTGCATTGCTCAGAAGTCTTTTGCATCCGTTTGGCAGTGGCCTCCTGCTCGGGTGCGGGGGACCCAGAGCTGCCACCTCCGAGGGCCGCAGGAGTGCTGGGGTCAGGAACCGGCAGGACGGTTCTACTTCACAGTGGAGGCGGCCTGGTTCTAATCTAGGGGTTCAACTGACCGTGGCTTGGGCATGTGGGCTCAGAGTCAGGGGGGAACCCCACAGATGTTTTTGCACATCCACGGAGGCCTGATGCGGGAGCAGCTTCTGTGTCTACATCTGTGAATATGATGAATATAGTTCTCTATTCTCACTTTTTAGATGAAGACATTGAGATTCAGGGAGATTACGTGACTCTTGCGGAGTTCCCAGTACAGGACTCCAGCCTGGGGCAGTTGGATAATGTGCGTCCCCCACCAGCTAACGCTGCTCCTCACAGACCAACACCTCTGCTTATTAAGTTCTGGACACTTTAACTTTTATTATTATTATTATTAGCGGTACTAGAGATTGAACCCAGGGGCATTCTACCTCTGAGATACACTCCCAACCCCATTTTTTTTTTTTTTTTTGCGGTACTGGGGATTGAACTTAGGGGCATTCTATCTCCGAGCTACACCCCCAGCCCTATTTTTTATTCTTTATTTTGAAACCGAGTCTCACTAAGTTGGGGAGTGCCTCACTAGGTAGCTGAGGCTGGCCGCGAACCTGCATCCTCCGGTCTCAGCCTCCCGAATGCTGGGATTACAAGCGTGCACCACCACGCCCGGCCCAACCCCATTTTATTCTTTATTTTGAAACAAGTTCTCACTAAGTTGCACAGGGCCTCACTAAGTAGCTGAGGCTGGCTGCAAACCTGCAATCCTCCTGTCTCCCAAGTACTGGGATTACAAGTGTGCGCCACCACGCCTGGCTATTAACTTTTCTTTTGAAATAGTTCCAGATTTGTGAAAATAACACAAAGCTTTGTAAGCCATATGGTGACATCCCCCTAATACTGTGAACTAATCTGTGGATTCCATTCATATTCCACCAGTTACTGTCGGAGACCATGATGTACAAAAGAGTCAAGACCTTGGGGTCTCAACTGCTTATTGTCCATGTCTATCTGGAAACATTCCATGCTGACGCCAAGAGTGCATAAAAGAACTATGTGTTGGCCATAAAGTTAGTAGGATTTCATAAGGTTAATAGGTTTTCTTAAGGGTTAATGGAAATAGTCAATTGAATGGTAAACTTGGGCAAAAGCATGCAATATACTTTTAGACAATAGGTTAGGTTAAATATTAACGAATGGCTAAAGGGTTTTGGGAATAATGTGATTCTTAAAAACAATGAGATTTTCTGTAAAAGTATGTTTTTGATCTTTACATGTGATGTTTTTCTGTGGTATGAATCAAAATCGCCTGATGTTTTTCTTCTGATGTTTTTCTTAGATGATCTTCCTTGAATGATTGTATAAAACACCCTGAAGAATAAACTCGGGGCTTCAGTATTCACTGATAGCCCTCCCAAGAACATGGAGTCTTGACTCTTTAATCAATCCTCACTTTCTCCTCTCAGGACCATCCGATTGTGCCAGCAGATTCCGGCACATTACCCCATTGGTGCTCTTTTTCTGAAATAGAACTTCCTCAGGCTCTCACCCTAACATGTTTTAAAAATAAGGTGCTTGGTCAGGGAGATGCAAATCAAAACTACCCCAAGGTTTCATGTAACTCCAGTTAGGATGGCAGTCATCGAGAATACAAACAATAACAGATGCTAGCAAGGGTGTGGGGAAGCAGACTCTCACACCCTGCTAGTGAGATGTAAATTACTACAGCCACTACGGATGGACCAGGGTGGAGGTTCCTAGAAAGAGAAAGAAGGAAACCATTGTATGGCCCAGCCATGCCACTCCTCAGAATCTTCCCAAAAGAATTAGAGTTGGAATACTACAACGATACATGCATTTACTGCAGCACAATTCATGATAGCAAAATTATGGAACCAATTTAGATGTCCACCAACAGATGAACAGGTAAAGAAAATACACATAATGGAATTTTATTCAGCCATAAAGAATAACAAACTTACATCATTTGGGGGAAAATGTGTGAAAGTAGAGAACATGATGCTAAGTAAGATCAGCCCATCTCAGGAAGTCAGGGGTCGTATGTTTTCTCTCACATGTGGAAGCTAGAAAGGAGGGCATAAAGGAGACTTCTGGTAAGTGAGGAGAGAGGCCAGCAGGACAGCGGAAGGGGGTGGGGAGGGAGATGGGGAGGGAAAAGGAGGACGGGGCAGGGAAGAGTTGAAATGGCGCTGTGTCCACACGTGAATGTGTCACTGGGGGCACTCACCGAGGGTTGTGTGCACCTCTGCCTCATCACCTTGACCCTCACTCACCGAGATGCACAACTACAGCACACCGACAAAGTCCTTTAAAAAGCCAGACAAAAGCGGGCTGCTTGTGTGGGCTTGTGTGCTCGGGCAGCCCCTGACTCTGAGGCGTCTGCAGGCTGGATTTCTGAGTGAGGCTCACAGCCTGCCCTCCCTCACAGGGAAGCTAGTGTTACCTCACAAAGCTCCGCTGGGTCCACACCAAGATAAGAGGAAAGCCAGGAGGGCCCACAGGCTAGAGCAGGCAGGAAGCCCTGGCAAGGCGGTGAGGAGCACTTGTCTTTGGAGGAAGCTCAGGAAGGAGTTGATGACGTGGCGAGATAGCTGGATCCCAAGCCAGGTTCGTAGGATGTGCTACCCCGGTTTCATGTTACTTACGCCCTATGTCTCGGTTTAGATCCGCCTTGTTCATAAGCCTCCGCCCCTTCCTATAAACGGTGCCCCCGTCTGCTACGTCAGCTCCGGCTGCATCACACCACCCAGGTGCATTCTGGGGTGTTTCCCGTGCTCAGCATGGAGGCAAGCAGAGAGGCTTGCACAGTATGACAAGTGTTCAGAAACCCCCCTTGCCCGGGCTATCAGAGTTGGGAATGGGAGTCGTAAGTGGATGGAAAACTGTCTGGGGTGTGGGCCCTCCGGGAGACCGCCCTGGCTGGCCTTTATCGGGACCTTGGAAGGACAAGGTTTGGCTCTTGATGTGTTTAAACGCAGGCAAGCCATCGACCAGAAAAGCCTGTGCCGGCAGAACCCGCTGCAGAGAA
This sequence comes from Graphiurus murinus, assembly GCA_004027655.1. NCBI lineage: Eukaryota > Metazoa > Chordata > Mammalia > Rodentia > Gliridae > Graphiurus > Graphiurus murinus. The sequence continues at coordinate 22,361 of PVLC010019266.1, read as the reverse complement.
GCCGGAGCCCGGCTCACTGCCCCGCAGGACCCGCTGCAGAAGGTGCAGATTCGGCCACAGAGATGGGGCTGGGAAGCTGGAGGTTCCCCCTGCTGCTGCTGGCTGCGCTGGTCCTGGTGGCCCAGCTGGGTCACTTTCAAAGGTGGGGGGGCTTCCAGGAGGTGTCGATGAGCAAGAAAAATAAGAACGGCACGCTCAACTTCTTCATTCAGTCCTTCAACAACGCCAGCAACGACAGCTACTTGTTTCGAGTCCACAAGCTAATTCGCACTCAGATGCAGGTTCGTGCCTCAGTTTCCCTGGGCGTCAGCAGGGCCCCCGTTCTTGCACTCTCAAACACACCAGGTTTCAGAGGAGGCTCCGCAGAGAAGGCAGAGGGGAGGCCCCACTTGGAGTGGGCGGGCGTCAAGGTGGTTCTGGGCTCAGAGTCACCTGGGCCGCGCTTGCAAAATGTCGGTCTTCGGAGGCCTGGAGAACTGCCGCCCTCTTACGAGCTTCCCGCCTCTTCTTGCGTGGGGAGGGTCGCCTTCCGTGATGTTAGGTCCTTCCAGAGCGAGGGTGAGTGAGGACGGCCTGCTTTCTGTAGGGGTCTCACGCGGCACAACACGCACATTCTCCCAAGGCTCTTTCAGGACCCAGGGCTGAATAAAGACTTGCATGCTGGGTTGCCTGTCTTCCTCGACCCTTGGCCTCTGGAAGGCCTGGGAGGGAGCCAGGGCCAGGCCTTCTCCAGGTCACCTCCTCTGCTGTTCTCCGCAGCAGGTTTATTTCCTGACCCAGATCAACTGCAGGGTGACGGAGGAAAGAGTTGTTTGCAAGCCACTGTGCTCAGTCCAGACTTCCTTCAGGGCCAGATAGTAAATTGTGTACGTGAGGTTAGCCGGAGTTGGGGGAGAACAATTGAGGAGGAGAGATCTCTAGCCAGAGGGAAGGGCAGGCAGCTGGACCACAGGCCAGGCTGCAGGGAGGCAGGAAAGCCCCTCCCTTCCTTCAACACCGGTAGCCTCTCTCCAGGTTTCCCCGCGGCCCCGCTCACTTCCACATCTCCACCACACGGTGGCAGTGTTCCACTCGGCTTGTTCTCCAGGATCAGGTAGAGACTCAGCCCATTGGGACGTCAACCCATTCTCCCGAGTAGTTAGCTGTTAAAGAATAGTTTATGAGCAAACTTCTGATGTCATTCCAAATGGCAAGTGGACAGAGCCAATCTGTCTCTGGGTCACTGAGTGACCTTGGACGCAGGTCTCTGGGCATCCCCCACCCAACCATGACTGTGAATGTCCCTCATGGAGGGGTGTGCAACCCAAGGCTGGCGCCTGCCCCAATTTGCTGAATCAAATAATTGGGGCAAGCCTTTGGGAAGAGGGGAAAGAAATGTATCGATTTGCTAGCAAACTGGAGAAGCGGTGGACCTAAGAGTTCAGAATCAACCCTGGATTCTCCCTGAACAGAGGCATCATGTCGCCTTTACGAGTTTGCTCTCTGGGTCAGGCGGGCTTGTCAGCAGAGGCAGGATCCGTGTCTAAGTCTCCCTTGAGTTGGTTCTTTCTGCCGGTCCTCACCCCTTTGGTCAGTAAACTGCTAAGAGCCTGTTACTTGTTACCAAGGGGAGGAGGAGATGGGCGGGGGCAAAGAGAGAGGAACGACGGCAGGGCCAACCATGAGAAACCAAGCGCTCCGTGCCCTGGGCCGTCCCTTAGCTGTACAAGCAGAGTCCTGGCTCCTCCTGCACGTCCTGTGTGCCAGGGTGCCGGGTAGAACTGCGCTTCCGTGACCAGCCAAGGGGCACCTGTGCCTAGGGGTGCCTCTGATGGGCGCTGTAGTTGGGGTTCCCGTGCCGCCTCAGGCTCACCCCCTGGAGCCCTGCCCTGAAGTCTTCCTCCCTGGAGCAGGATGGGCGCTCCCTGCCTCTGCCCAGGTAAGAGCACAGGTCGCCTTTGCTTTGACCACTGCCATTTGGGCTGGGAAGCCAGGCCTGCCTGCAGCTCCTAGTCCACCAGCTTCACAGGAGCAGGGGTGCCCTGTCCACAAATGCCTCTCGTCTTCCCCCCCTCCAATAAAACACAACCGTAGCTGACAAGGCGACTTGCAAACCAACCTGGTCCCCTTCCTGCGTTCTCAGATGCACCAGGGGGAAAGGGAGATTCAGGGAGCGCGAGGACCAGGGAGTTCGGAGATTCCAGGGGATAAAGCTGGCTCTCCTGCACGGTCTTGCCTTCTGCTCGGAGGGTCTCCATAGCTGTATTTTAAAATATGTGTTTTTATGCACTGAGCAAGATGTGCGCTCCCTTTTAGCCCCCACCCACTCCAGGATGGCACCTCTAAGGGTGATGGCACCGAGGCCGCTGACTGCAGCGGAGGTCACAGAATCAGGAAGCGGGGAGTGCGTGCCCCCAGCCAACTCGGTTCCCAAAGCATTTTTAGCCGTGTTGCTCACGCGCTTCCCTTGAGGTTGGAGAGGGAGCACAGGGCAGAGGAGAGGTCAGGATGAGACACAGGGAGTGGCTGGTGGTTAGTGCAGCCGTCACCTCCCTGGTCCGGAAGATGGATGGGTGGGAGACAGGCGGAGCCATCTGCAGCTGCTGCAGCAGAGCCAGCCGGGAGTTCAGAAACGGGGGCTCCCCAGGGGCCGCGTGCAGCGGGAGGGGAGAGAGGGGCTGGGTCTGTGGTCGGTGAGCTCTGGGACAGGAGCGGTGGCTTCTCCAGAAGAGGCTCCAGAAGAGGCTTGGCGCTGACGGCCCTCTTGCTTCCGACTAGCTGACCACTGGCGTGGAGTACATCATCACGGTGAAGATCAGCAGGACCAAGTGCAAGCGGAACGACACGGGAAGGGCCAAATGCCCCCTGCAGAGCAAGAAGCTGAGGAAGGTGCGGGCTTGAGTCGTGGGCAGAGGCAGGAAGGGGCGCGGCACGCCGAGGGCGCTCGCTGGACCCCGGTGGCCTCTGCCCTCTGCAGCTGGGGGATGGGGAGGGACCGCGCCCAGAAAGGCGTTCCATCGAGGCCATTGGGGTGAGAGCGGCACTGCCTTTCCCTTGGGGCCTGCTGGGCCTCAGTTCCCCTGCCCCGGCCCAGGCTCCTCCCTCTGCCTTCCTGGTCCTCGGGGCACTGCCCGGCACGCAGCAGCTCTCCTGTCTGTGCTTGGGTGTGGGCTGCAGGTCCAAGGAGAAGGGGCAGTGTTCTCGCCCTTGGCCGGCATCCCTGGGGCCTGCCGGGCTGTGGGTTCCAGGTGCACCGGCCTGGTCTCCACCAGGGGCTGTGGGCGGCAGCTCCGGGCGCACCAGGGCGCAGGCAGAGGCTCTGCTCACCTCAGAAAATGCTTCCTCTTTGGCTGCTTGGCTCCTTCCTTCCTTCCTTCCTTCCTTCCTTCCTTCCTTCCTTCCTCCCTCCCTCCCTCCTTCTCTCCCTCCCTGCCTCCCTCCCTTCTTCCCTAGATTGAATCCAGGGGTCTTCTACCTCTGAGCTCTATCCCTAGCCCTTTCTATTTATTTTTTTTAATTTTTAATTTTTTTTTTTTTTAATTTTGAAACAGGGTCTCACTAAGTTGCTGAGTCTGGCCTGGAATCTATGATCATTCTGTCTCGGCCTCCCAGGTACTGGGATTGCAGGCAGGCATCACCACGCCAGGCCTGATTTTGCTTTCTTTCTTCCACAGAGTTTGATTTGTAAATCTTTCATATATACGGTGCCCTGGATGGACTATTACCAGCTCTGGAACAATTCCTGTCTGGAGAACTGAGCGCATGTACAGTACCAGCTCCCAGAGGCCGTGATGGCGGTGCTGAGCGCTGATCATTATAAACTCTGAAGACCTTGTCGTGTCCTTTGTTGGGGTGTTGCCACACATGCGCGTGCATGCACACACACACACAGGAACACACTTGTAAACATTCACACACAGAAACACACTCGTACACACAGGAACACACACAGGAGCACATTTGTACACACACACACTCATACACAGGAACACACTCGTACACACAGGAACACACTTGTACACACACACACACACACACACACACGCACACACCCTTACCCACCCTCACAACCCAGGTGCTCAAGGGCACACACTGTGACAGCACACACAGAGGAACACACTTGTACACACTCACCGTCACACACTCACCCCCCCCACACACACGTGCATTCGAATCTCAGGCATCCCGTGGACTTAGCAGCAAGTACAACTGGAGCAGATGCTGCGTCCCTTGGGAGAGCCTTGTCACTCTTACGCCCACCTCTCGTGGCTTTTCTGGATCCGGGCACGTCCCTGACCCCTGGCCCCCTGCCCTCTCCGCAGCCACACCGATCTGCTGGGTCTCTGGACTCAGCCTGCGGTACGTCTCGGAGCCACCTCTTCACACAGTAAAAGGACCCACAGCAAAATCAGCCCGAGGAAAAGATGCTTGGGCGAAATCTAGGGCAGAAGCTTCCAGAATCCTCTCCCACTGTGGTCAAAGCAGTGACCACCCCCGAGAAACGTCAACAGGGAAATGCATTAGAAAGGCATCTGTTGGGTCTGGTCCATGGGCACCAGCCCCAGGAGAGCAGGGGGTCGGCACGAGCCTCCCTGGACACACGGCGTGGAGGCCGTCTTCTCGGGCAGGGAGAACGTCCACCCCCAGGTCCCCGGACTCCACCAGGGTCAGCCTCCTCGGCAGCCTTTCTGGGGATGGCAGTTGGGGGACCTGGGTGACCACTTCTCTGCCCAGTGAATCACTGAGTCTCCACACCCTCATGCCCTCTGGTCCCCTCCCTCCTGGGACCCGTAGTCATAGTCTAGTGGCGGGGAGATGGCGGGGAGCGTGGACGTGGGCTCAGAGTGTACAGGCTGACCCGCAGCCCTTTGGCCTCCTCCCTGGGGCCAGCCCCCCGGCCCAGTCACAGGGCAGCTCAGCGCGTGTTACTAGAGTGTAAACACACAACCTCACATTTGCCAGGGAGGCCTAGGGGAGGAGGGGCGTGTGCGTGTGTGCGCGCGCGCGTGTGTGTATGTGTGCGAGCGTAGCCTATGTGCGTGCGTGCGTGCGTGCGTGTGTGTGCGCGTGCATGTGTGTGTAGGAAACCAGCTAAAAGCAGCCAAGTCCTTCTGCTAAGAGGGCCGCAAGTGCCCTATCCTGAATCTTCTGCCGGGCCCGCCTGGCGCCCTGGCTGGCCTGCTGCTCGCCGGTGTCACCGACCATCACAACAGCCCTCAGAATGGTAGTGTTTGCCGCCACAGTCCAGGCCAGGAGCCTCCATGGGAGCCACCGCTCCCACAGTGTTGCCGCCGTTCCGGGCCAGCCTGCAGCTGAACCCGACCTGAGCCGGGCGTTGGCGTCCGGCAGTCTACCGGCACCACCGTCTTTAACCTTCACCGCTACCTCAAGAAGTCGGTGCTGTTTCTCTCGGCTAAAGACAAGGAAGATTAGTATTATCCCAGGTAGGTGGCAGAGGCGAATTCCATCTGGGCCTCGGCTGAAACAGGAGCCCTTGAACCTTCCAGAATTTGGGCAGAGCATGGAAGCCCAAATGCCTGTTTCGGGAAAGCTCCCGGCTATGCTGGCGAGGCTCGTGTGTGTCTCCGCTGTTCACTGTTCTCACACGCGAGGATTATCCTGTTCTCCCTGCACCTCAGCCTTGCCCTCTCTGCACAGCAGCTCCACTCCCAAGTGCCAGCACTGCGCCCTGGAGCCCTTCCGGGCCGGGGGTGGGGGCAGGGAATGAATACCTCCGGGGCCGTCCACAGCATTCCCAACAGGAATTATGGGACAAACACCCCAACTGCCAACTTCCTCTCTCCTTGGGTATGCTGTGTGTGAGAGTGTGCACATGTGCATACGTGCACACACGTGTGTGTGTGTGTGTGCACGTGCGCGCACTTGGCATCTGCTGGAATCTTGGACATAGGGTCTTTCTCGCTACCAGATGTGAATGAGGACAGATGTGACCGAAGTGACCTGCTGGCTGCTCTCCTGAGGCCGCATGAGAAGGTGGGGTGAGTGAGCCTGGGAGGTCAAGGCCCAAGTCAGGTGTTGGGTGGGGACACGCTCGTGTGCACCAGGGAAAGCCTATGGTTTTTAGGGGTTTTGTTTTGTTTTGTTTTTTGGTCCTGGGCTTTGAACCCAGGGGCATTCTATCTTCAAGGTATACCTCCCAGCCCTTTTTAAATTTTGAAACAGAGTCTGGCTAAGCTACTGAGGATGGTCCCAAACCTGCAATCCTCCTATCTCAGCTTCCCAAGTACTGGGAGTACAGGCGTTCGCCCCTGCGCCCGGCTAAGTGCTAGGGTTTGAATATGGTTTGACCCCTTCCAAGCCCACATTGAAACTGAATTCCCACTGTGCGCATTTAAGAGGTGGGGCCATCTGGGGTCTTTAAGAGTTGATGGGTTCTGCCCTCAAGTGGATTAACCCAGCGGCCAGTGGATTAGTGGGTGAGGGGGGCTCTTGAGAGCAGGTCTCTGGCTCACCCTGTTCCTCATTACAAGGCCATGGCGCATGTTATCAATGGCAGAAAATAGACTGTGAGAGAAGTGGCGCTTCGGCAGAGTGTCCCTGGCTTCTCAGTCCTTCCTCCTTCCTCTCCTGGTGGAACGACCGGCTGGATCTCCGGGGAGAGAACACCCGGGGCGCTGTACAAGTGTCCTCCCCCCACAGAACACGGGTTTTCCTGCATTCTCCAGGACTCATGGACAGACTTGCTCTGGTTCAGTGCTGCTGGTGTTTGACTGCATGGGGCTTGGTGCTAGGAAGCACAGGTGCCTGCAAAATAAGACGTATCTCAGCCGGGAGCGGTGGCACATACTTGAAATCCCAATGCTTGGGAGACCATTAACAGGAGGATAGCAAGTTCAAAGCCAGCCTCAGCAACTTAGCGAGGCCCTGTTTCAAAATAAATAAAATAGGGCTAGGGTATAGCTCAAAGGTAGAATGCTCTTGGGTTCAATTCCCAGTCCTATATGTGCATGTGTGCGCACATGAACACACACACACACACACACACACACACACACACACACACACACACACAGCCCATCTTTCAAGCTAGTCCTGACCAGTAGCAAAGGCCTGGTCTGGTGTGTTTCCTCTTGCTTTGCATTTCAGGAGCAAAGAAGCCTCCGCTGGGCTCCTCCGAGGTTCCATCCTGGGGACACACTAGCAAATATCTCTTAGCTGTTCAGTCACTTTGAGCATCTTCTACCTGCTTAATCTCCTCTGCAGATTCTCCATCTTAATTTAAAATCTAAGATTCCTCCTTGGTCTGAAGACGAGGTTGAAGTTCTTCTATCAAGCAGGTGCAGGTGACTGAGACAAGAATGATTTGCTTCACTTCATGGGGACCCCGAAACTGCCCTGGCCTGCAGACCTCCACGTTATATTACTATAAGCTAAAGAATTTAGGGAAAAGCACGAGAGAAAGAAGAGAGTAGAATCACAAGAGTGAAAGTCATTAAGAGAGCAGGTTGACAAATGTTTATTGTCTGTATTGAGGATGCCTGTTGGCTGCCAGGTACTCTGGAGCGCAGTGACCATTCAGATGTCGGTGCAGTTTTTCTGGAGAAGTTTGTAAAAATCAGACCAGGGTATAACATACACTGCGAAATAGCACTGGATTTTCTAAAATAAAAAAATGAAAAAATAAAAAAGATCAACATGTGCGGTGAAAGTTCGATGCAAGGGAGAAAGGGGCAGGTGTGTGTGGGGACGGTGGGAGGTAGCCCCTTGCTGTCCAGCCCAGGTCGGCCTTGACGCCACGTGAGGTTGCTCAGTCACCGGACGGTGCTGACGGGCACTCCGCACGCACAGCGTTCTTCGGTTGATGGCGGCATTGGAGCCGGAGACACGAGGTGCTTGCCCACCCATGTTCACCACGGAAGGACTCTTTCTGTTCCCCTTTTCATTTGCACTCGTGGATTTTTACTCCAAACGTTCCCTTCCCTTCTTCCCTCCCTCCCTCTCTCCTTCCCTCCCTTCCTCTCTCTCTGCCTCCCTCCCTTCCTGCCTGCCTTTAATCTACTCATTTGTCTGTCCATCCATCCATTTCCTTCCAATTCCATTAATCCATCCATTCATTTGTCCTTCCGTCTGTCCTTATTTCCTTTCATCCAAATGCACCTTTGTTTCCTCTCCCCCTTCCTTCATTTGTTCATCCATTTACATTTACATCCATCTGTTCATCCATGCAATGCATTATTACTATTATTATCACTATTATTGCACAAGGATTGGACCCAGGGACATTCTACCTCTGAGCTACACTCCCATCCTTTTTTTTTTTTTTTTTAAATTTGAAGTAGAGTCTCACTAAGCTGCTGAAGGTCTTGCTGAGTTGCCCAGGCTGGTCTGGAACCTTCGGTCCTCCTGTCTCAGCCTCCCAGTCCTGGGATCACAGGTGTGAGCCACCACACCAGGATCATATATGCATTATTTCTCTCCTCTCTTCTTCTTCTCTCTCAAATTTCTCTTTTCTTTTCTTTCTTTCTTTTCCTTTTTTTTTTTTTTGCGGTACTGGGAATTGAACTCAGGGGCATTCTACCTCCGAGTTATACCCCCAGCCCTATTTTTAAATTTTTTATTCTTTATTTTGAAACCGAGTCTCACTAAGTTGTGGAGTGCCTCACTAGGTAGCTGAGGCTGGCCTCAAACCGGGATTCTCTGGTCTCAGCCTCCCGAATGCTGGGATTGCAAGTGTGTGCCACCATGCCCGGCTCAAATTTTTCTTTTCTAATGTTTCTTTTCCCACATGAAAATCAATACTTAAACATATTTTGCATGTTATTACTTCTTGATGTGATTTTGTTTTTGTGTTCTTCATTTGAAAGCCCTTGGTGGGGGGGGGCAGGTGGCTTAAACATTTACATTTCTCTAAAAATAGAACTCAGGATGCTAACACTACCAATTCAATCTTTCTAGTAAAAAGAAGTTTCTTTGCCAGGCATGGTGGCACACGCTTATAATCCCAGTACTTGGGAGGCTGAGATGGGAGGATCTGAAGTGTCGGCCAGACTCAGCTATTTAGTGAGGCCCTCCGCAACTTAGTGAGACCCTGTTTCAAAATAAAGCATAAAAAAGTTTCTTTAATTTGACTTTACTATGATCTTCAATTATTCTGTCCAAAGATCTCATGGTCTTCCTCAGGGAAGGACCAAAGAAACCCGCCTTGCTGCGTTTTGAACTAACCGTGTGATATGAGTAAGGGCCCCAGCACAGACACATTTCTGACTTGAATTATAACTAGGGTGACCACAAAATGTATGAACTGAACAAGAACATCTTACATGAAAAAGAAGATGCTAGCTGGGCGTGGTGGTGCGTACCTGTAACCCAGTCCTTGGGAGGCTGAGACAGTCGGACCACAGGTTTGTGGCCAGCCTCAGCAACTTAGTAAGACCCTGTTTCAAAAAAAGGTGTTGTGTGTGGGGGGGGGGGCAGAAAGTGGGAGCAGCTAGGAAGAAGAATGATCCTGGGTTCGATCCCCAGTACAAAAATTAGAAAAAGATGCTATTCCAGGCAAAGGGGGATACGGAGTCATCCTAGACTTAATGAATTTGGGGAAACTCGGGCGATCTGCAGGGCTGGCAAGACTTAGGACCCTCCCCCTCCCCTCCAGTCTTATGGGGGACCGTGACTCTGCAAGCTGCGGTGATGGTTGGGCCAGCGCCTGCCGGGCCCCTCAGGTAGGGCAGAGCTGGGGACTGAGCTGCCTTTGGGGCAGGAGGCCCCTCTGCAGAGCTCACACTTGCAGGTTTGTGCCCCCCCCCCAACCCACCTCTACCTCTAGTTAGCTTATTTCTTTTTTTATTTTTGGTGCTGGGAATTGGACCCAGGAGCATTCTACCTCTGAGCTACACCCCCAACCCCTTTTTAAAAAAATGTTTGTTTTTCGGAACAGGATCTTGCTACGTTGCTGAGGCTGGCCTCGAATCCGTGGTCCACTTGCACAGCCTCACAAGTATTCGGATTACAGGCGAGCCCCAGCATGCCTGGCCAGTTGACTTGTTTCTGAACTTGTTTCCTGTCTCCTCCTTGCCACATACCCTTGGTTGACAGGACCAGAGGGCGGGGCTCGGGGATATGCAGCCAGTGCACCAGCTGGGTCCCACTGGCTGTAAAATATTATTAATAGCCAGCTGCTTCCCTCAGCCCAGAGCGTCCTCCTGCAGCTTCACCACCTCTGCAACTCCCCTGGACTGCCCAGACTCCTGGCAGTCCGTCCAGCACCAAGAGCAACTCGTGAGGAAGGGGGTTTGCACCATACATTCATTTCAAGCGAGCTTGAATAAATCTCCAAGAATTCTGCCCTACCTCCTTCTAAAACCATGGGGGAAAAAACCCACTAAAATAACTTTTCTCTCTGTGAATGTGCTTTTACCCAGTACCTTATACAGGTCCCCCTCCTGCATCTCACAGGTGCGTGTCTCTGACTTCGTGCAGGTGGTTCTCTGCATCTCGACATTCACGTGAAACTCCAAGTGGTCTGTTACCTGTGGGCACAAGAGCAAGGCGATGTGAAGTCCCCTTTTCCTCTTCTCTGCTGCTTCCTCATGCAGCGATCCCGTCAGTCACTCTGCGCCCGCCGGGGCAAACCTGCCCTGGCACATGGGTGGGCCCCTGGCTCTTCCTGCCTGACTCCTCACTTGCTTTTGTCACTCAAAAAGAATTCACCAGAAGCACCAGCTTGCTGCATGAGCAAAGCCACTCCTTGGCTAGCAGAGGCTCGCGGTCCCAGGCAGGAGTCTGCACATTTTCCCGTAAAAGGTTAGAGAGTAAACATGTTAGGCTTGATGGCCATCACCATCTCTGTTACAGCTTCTCAACTCTGCCAGGCAAGCATGACCGCAGCAGTGGACGGTACTGATGCACGTGGAATGACCGAGCTCCAAGAAAGCTCTTTACAGAAGTTGGCAGTCGGCAGATGTGGCCCACCGCCTATAATTCCCTGAGCCCTGATTTGGGGTCCGATCTACGATGCCTGCTTGGTGTGGTTTTCCCTGGAGAGCCCGTGGTCCCAATGGTGGGGTAAGGATAGGAGACAGCTGCACACTGACCTTCCTCAGGATCTTCAGGGCCCGGACGATCCTGAACTTGAACTTGTCGTCACTTTCCTCATTGTACCGGTTGATGAGGTACTTCAAGGTGTCCTCTACGTAGTCCTCCACCGCAGATGCTTCCTGGATACTTATCAAACTTTTCTTTACTTGGTAGGTGATGGCCACCAGGGCCACCAGGATGACCAGGAGGACCCCTGGGTTCTGCCAGGGGCTGGCCATGGTCCCTCAGTTAGGGAGGCGCAAGAGAGGTGGGAGCCCCCTCCTTCCCTGTCCAGGACCAGATGGGCCACACTGACCCTCGCTCCCCTGGCGGTATTTAAGAGAGGCAGACACCCACGGCTGCACTCTCCTCCACTTACCTGCTCTAGGGACACTCGGTGATGATCGGTAAGGTCACTTCGTCTTCTTCCAGTTCTCCTGATGAGCTCATGTTACACACACACACAGACACACACACACACGCGCGCGCACACACACACTTCTCTCTTGCACCTTCCGTCTCTGCAGGTCTTCCGTGGTTCCAGAAAGGCCAGGGCCCTCTGCCCACAGAGCTCAGCTGAGCAGAGGCCTTGGGAGGTGGGGGCGCAGGAAATAACCCCAAGAAGTGGGGCGTGGCCAGGTAAGCCTGGGAAGGAGGGAGGGAGGCATCCCCGAGAGGAGCTGTTTGCACAGAAAGCCCCTTCCCTGGCCTGGCTCTGGGGCCACAGCCTTCTCCAAGGGACTAAGGACCCGGGGGCTGGGCGGAGGAGCGTAAAGCTGAGGACAGCCATCCGTGTCTGGGAGGAAGAGATGGTGGGAAAGGAGCCCGGGGGAGGCGCTGCGTCCTCAGATGGGGAAGAGGAGAGCTTCCGGCCTGGAAACTCCCTCTTAGCAAGATGAGACCACATGGGACCCCACGCATGGCCACACACGAGCAGGCCGGTGTCTTGAGGCCCACCCCGGTGCAGGGGCAAGTGCTGCTCAGTGTGGTTAGTGATTGTTACTAGTGGCACACGCTTGCAATCCCAGTACTTGGAAGGCCGAGGCAGGAGGATGGCAGGTTTGAGAACGGCTTCAGCAAGTAGTGAGACTCTCATCGACCTAGTTTCAAAAGAAAAATAAAATAGGGCTGGGGGGTGTAGTTCAGAGGTAGAAGGCCCCTGGGTTCAATCCCCAGTACCACAAAAAAAATAAATAAATAAATAGAAGGAAAGTGTTTCAGGTGTGATTTGGAGGGACGCGATGCAAAGGTGTGGTGGGTTTCGGGGGCGTGTGCATCTGGGAGGGTGCCGGTGAGCGCGGGGTGCGGGGCGGGCAGAATCCCGGCAGCTCTCTTCCTATCTGTCTCCCAGCTCCTCCCAGCAAGCCTAAAGGACAGGGTTCTCTCTGAAGCCATGTTTCCCCCTGGGTTATCATCCAGGGGCGTGGAAGAAGGTGTATGTGGGGTGGGGGTGGGGCAGGCGAGGAGCAACCACCAGCCTTGATATGGGCTCCTTGGCCAGCCGCCAAGAAGCTGAAAGAGCTCTTATCTGCACAAGAACTCCCGGACACAGTCTCACCACACACAGAGCAACAACTGTCAGAAGAGACAGACTCACAACCCTAATCAAAAGGAACTGGTGGGAAAGGAGACCAAAGGGAACACCCAAACAGAACCCCCCAGGGAAGAAAGGAAAAAGAGTAACAGTAACCTTTCTGCAGATACAGCTAACTCTGCACCGCAAACATGCAGAATACACATTCTTCTGAAAAGTGTAGAGAATATTGGCTATATCCTGAACATCGAAAAAGTCTCAATAAAATTCAAAGAAGCTGGGCGTGGCGGCGTACACCTGTAATCCCAGTACTTGGGAGGTTGAAACAGGAGGATCGCAGGTTGGAGGACAGCCTCAGCAATTTAGCAAGACCCTGAGCCCCTTAGCATGCCCCTGTTTCAAAATTAAAAATAAAATAGGGCTGGGAGTGTAGCTTGGAGGTAGCTACAGTAACACCCCCAAACACACACACACACACACACACACACACACACACGCACACATACACAAGTCAAAGAAGAGAAATTAGAAAAAGTTCTCTGGCTACAGTGGACTTGAGTTAAAAGTTGCTAAGAAAAAGTTTAATCAGAAAAATCAACTGTTGTTGGAAATGAAATAACATGGCTATTATAGTCCACAGGTCAAAAAAGCGTCAGTGGAACTGAAACTGGTTTGCAAGTGACGGGTAGCTAGTCATCGGCCTATTGGTCTGGGGGACAGAACAGAAGCGGGCGCACCTTTTGGCAGAGGGTCAGGGCGGTGGGGAAGGTGGCGGCACTCTGGGTACTCCTCCGAGCCCAGCTGTGGTGTGTGCCCAGGCCAAGGTCACCGGCCGGCTCAGTAACTGATCTGCTGGCCAGGAAGGGCTCCGCGGAGTTGCGGTGATCCCAGAAAGAAAGGCAGCCACAGGGCCCCCAGGAGCGGGGCTGCAGCGGCAGGCGGGAGCGGGGGTTCTCTGGAGCCGCCCTGGAGCCATGCAGCAGGCAGGCGTGTGGCACGTATGACCTGAGCGGGCTGGGCAGGAGGCCGGGCGGGGGAGTGGAGATGACACGCGGGGTGGAGGGAGGGGCCGGCCGCTCAGGGCCTCTGGCGGGCAGGGCCTTGTGGGCTCAGAACCCGCGGGAGCTTCCTGGCAGCGGCTGCCACCGCCGAGGCCAGAGACGGCGCAGGGGCCAGCCATGTGGTGGAAGGCACTCCTGCTCGTGGGGCTCGTGCTGGGGTCGCGCGTCTGTGTTTGCCAGTTTGTAGACATTGACAAGAACCTTCCGTTTTTCGCCATCACTGTGGAGTACGTCGTGTTTTGGTTCAACCAAAACCAGCAGGATGAGTACGCCTACAAGTTCCTGCGGGTCCGGAGAAGCCAACGAGAGGTGAGTGGCCAGTCTACCCCGTGGGGGCAGGGAGGGGCTGAGGTCTGCAGGGAAGAGAATGTGTAGTTTGGTAGATGTTTAAAAAGGAAACAAGGTATCATCCGAGGAGCTCCCACTTTTTTAGTTTTCTTTTTTTTAAATACTTTCATTGGTGCATTGTCATTATCTACATCTCAGTGAGATTCAGAATGATTGAAACACAAACACACACACATGCACACACACACACACAAGTGACCTATGTCAGCCATGAGTGTGAGCGTGTGGTTGGCGTGTGTCAGCCATGAGTGTGAGCGTGTGGTTGGCGTGTGTCAGCCATTAGTGTGAGCGTGTAGTCGGCATGTGTCAGCCATGAGTGTGAGCGTGTGGTTGGCGTGTGGCCTGAGTGTGAGCCTGTGGCTGGCCTGTGTCGACCGTGACACTGTCGGCCTGGCCGTGTGTGCAGGTTCCCTGCTGGGAGGGTGTGACAGTGACTTTGTGGTGCCCCCTGTGTGGTCCTTGCCTTGTCCACAGACCGCTGGGTATTGGCCAGGGAAGGAGCGCCGAGGGGCCTCCGCGCAGGTCGCATTCATGCATCCCCAGAGCTGCAGGTACGTCCTCGGTGATGGGCTGGAGCCTACTGCCTCGTGTATACTGAGAGCACGCTCCGCCGCGGAGTGCACCCCGGGTACAGCTCAGTGGACATCTTTGTGTAGAGAAATGGAGAATTAAGAGGGAAAATGGAAATGAACAAACTGGAAGTAAGAGATAAGAGATCGTGCCCCACGCGCAGAACTTTATGGGTGTGCGCCGCAGATCTGCACCTTGTGCTCACTTTTCTGTGTGGTTCTCTTTGCTGACTCGTCCACCCACGTACTCCACGACAGTTCCTGCTGTTTCTTCTCGACAGCTGTCTAGTTGGAAGTACCTGGCAGAGGTGGAGATGGGCCGCACCATTTGCAAGAAGCATGCGGATGACATCGACAACTGTCCCTTGCAAAGAGGCGAAGGACAGAAAAAGGTTTGAGAAAAAAAAAGAAAAAAATCAGCCACAAAGCGCCACAAATCTTCCGTGATTGGAAGATGACATCAAGAAGGTCTTTGGGAACAGACTTAGGAAGGTTGTCGGGGTGACCCAAGGGCAAAATGAGGCAGCTGAGCCCTCTCCCATGGGTCTCAGGCTCCCCCGGGGGCTGGAGGAGGGGTCGCCGTCAGCGACAGCGCGGGCTCCCAGCACCAGAAGCCTGCCCACGTCCACAGGCCTTGGCGTCTG
Organism: Graphiurus murinus; assembly: GCA_004027655.1. NCBI lineage: Eukaryota > Metazoa > Chordata > Mammalia > Rodentia > Gliridae > Graphiurus > Graphiurus murinus. The sequence goes on along the minus strand of PVLC010019266.1, from coordinate 7,192 downwards.
GACGCTGCGGTCCTTCTGGCCGCAGCCTGCGCCTCCCTGAGGCCCTGGAGGTCCCGGCGGACCGCATTCTCTGGTCCTCTCTTTTGCTCATGCCCTGGGGGCTGGCGGCAGCTCGGTCCTGTCACTCAGCCTCTCCGTCTCCTTTCTGGGTCACAAGGCTGATTCCTGGTGACATCACCCCCCGTGACTGACTTGTGATCCGTGAGACCTGGCGGCTTGGGGATGGCTCTCAACCAGGAGGGGGCGCCGGCAGGTGGTCTCCCTCCACCCACAGCTTTGCAGGCAGCCTCTACTCAGGGGTTTGTGCTGCACTCAGTTGGGGGCCCCAGGGGGACCATCTCTTGGGCCGTCTGCTGGCTGCCTTAGGGTGTTCGGGGAGGAGACGGCACCCAGCATCACGTGCTCGAGGAGAACATGAGTGGACAGGGTGCCCTAGGGGTGGGTGAGAACCACAGCCGGGCACACTCTCAGGAGTGTGGGGTCAGGCGGGGGTTCACCAACCTCTGCCCACTTTCCTGGTGGAGCCCGAGCCCAAGAAGCCCTACTCCAGGCGAGCACTTTTGCTTTTTTTTTTTTTTTAGCTTTCAATGCAGCTAAGTCCCTATGACATGTTAAATGATCTCAGTGTATTACAATATCAGTTATGATTTATTTGTTACAATTATTATTTTTCCAGGTGCACTGTTCTCTTTTGGTTCAGACCCTAGGATGGCGAACCAGCTTCACGGTCCTGAGCAGCAACTGCACAGATATCTAGGCAGAGAAGGGGCCCTGGCCATCCCCGCAGAAATCCTCTCTTCTTGTGGATTGGACGGGCCTTCTTCCCAGGTCTGTGCAGCACTGGCACAATTAAAGGCATCTCACAGCACTTGCTGGGTCCCTGGCCAGTTGTGTCCTCCCTGCATCGTCTGTTTGCTGTGAGTGTCGCCATCGGTGATGAGCAGTGAAGGGCTACTTTATTGTCACTGTTATTATTACCTTGGCTACAGGTGCAGTGTTGAGCAAATTCGATGAAGGAGTCCATCCTACATTCCATTACTTTATTTGTGCATCCATCCAAATCCATCCAAATCCATCCATCCATCCATCCATCCAAATCCATCCATCCATCCATCCATCCAAATCCATCCATCCATCCATCCATCCATCCATCCATCCAAATCCATCTATCCATCCATCTAAATCCATCCATCCATCCATCATCCATCATCCATCCTTCCATCCATCCATCCACCATCCATCCATCCATCCATCCATCCATCCTTCCTTCCTTCCTTCCTTCCATCCATCCATGGCCTTCATTCATGAACTCAGAAAGCACTTTGAACATTTTTCCAGGGAGCAGCCATCTGCATGCCCATCTCGGGGGCCAGGCCCACAGAGCATGGCTTTCTGCAGAGGGGCCGGACCCAGGCCAGGGAGACGGGAGGGTAGCTGCAGCTGACGGCGAGCTCTTCGCTGATGGACCGCACTGCCTGTCTGCCTGGCAAGAACATCTTCTCCAGGGCCGGGACGACTGCTCTAAAGAAATGGCTCCCGGCCCATGTCCCTGTCCAACCTTCTAACCCTGAGAGGGACACCATGGTGACAGACCCCCTGCCCAGAGAAGCCCGCCTGTGTCCTCAGATCCTGCTGGGGGAGTAGCCTGGGGGTGGCATATGGTGACAGTCCCAGGACAGAGAGGAACACTCAGCATGGGAGGGCTCGGGGGTCTTCTCTCCTCCGCCCAGGGCTGTGGGGACTTGGGAGTGGTCCTTGGCAGGAAGTCTGCCTGTGCCCTGTGAGCCTGCCATGGTGTTGATGCAGCAGGATTTTCCGCTCTGCACCTCTTCTCAGGTGCACACCTGAGCCCTGGGGACCTTGGATGGGCCCGTGTGGGGCTCTGTTCAGTATGGACCTGTTTGCAGCATGGTGCTGCGTCTGTGTGGTCGTCGGCGCTGGTTTGCTACCGGCTTCGGCTGTAAGGCCCCGGGGCCTGGAGAGTGGCGCTCATCCACAAACCCTGCGTCCTTCACACGGGACTCCCTTGTTCATGGACCCCCATGTCCATTTTCACGAGCCCCACACCTCCTGTTTATGGGCCTCATGGATGTCACGCTCATTCCAATGAACCCGTGCCTGCTGTTCCATTTTTGTCAGCCCCGTGCCCACTGTTTAGGGACCCCGTCCCCCCGTTTATAAACCCTGGTTCTCATGCTGTTGTTCATGGATCCTGCGCCCCTTGCTGATGGTTGCACACCCTCGCTCCTGTTTAAGGACAGCGGGTTCTCCCGCGCCTGGGCCAGTGCCGATCACCTTCAGGCCCCGCTCAACTCCGAGGACACCCTCTGGTCTGCTTTGCCTCATGGCTGCTTGTTCTCCATCCTGATCTCCACGGTACTCCCCCTCCGTTCACTTTCTATTTCTCACAGAGACACCCCTGTCTCTAGTGTGGCCGAAACTTGTGACCCAATCTCTAAAATACATAAATGCCAGCCGGGTGTGGTGGCGTACGCTTGTAATCCCAGTACTTGGGAGGCTGAGACAGGAGGATCGTAGGTTCGAGGACAACCTCAGCAAGTAGTGAGACTCTCATCAACCTGATGAGACACTGTTTCAAAATAAATATAAAATAGGGCTGGTGGTGTAGCTGAGTGGTAGAATGTCCCTGGGTTCCATCCCTAGTACCACACAAAAAATGAAATGAAATAAAACACATAAATGCATCAGTTGATTGGCCTTGCTGGCCAAGCTTGCAAAACAGTTCTCCAAGGAACTCCGATATTTTGGAAATTGTGTTACTGGCAGGTGGTGTCTTTTGTCTGTGGTCTGTGGCTGACTTCTGAGTCTAGCTCTCACAGAAGTGAAAACTATGAGCCTAGTGTAGACACCACTAAGCTGATGCTCGGAGCTGTGTGAGGGCCACTGCTAGGATTGGTGAAGTCTGTGCCTGCCTCCCTTGCTACACAATGAGTCCAAAGGAGTGCAATTTGAAGTGAAATACATCAGTTGATACGGCATCCACTTGCAAGGTCATTGTAGTACTAGTCACCAAACCAAGATATGGAAACAACCTAAGTGTCCCTCAACAGAGGAATGGATAACGGAAATAGGATATCTACATATAGTGGAATAGTATACAGTTATAAAAGAGAGACATCCTGCCATCTGTGACAACATGAATGAAACGTTTACACTAAATGACATAAGACAGGCACAGGAAGACAAATACGACATGATCTCACTTGTAGGTGGCATCCGATAGTTAGTGAGACTCACAGTAACAGAGAGTAAAAGGGTGGTTACCAGGGGTTCCAAGGTCGGGGGAAGGGTAGATACTGGTCAAGAGTACAAACCCTCAGCCACAAGATGAGTAAGTGCCCGACAGGCAGCAAGATGATTCTAGTTAATAATAATGTGTGCTTCCTTGGACTTCGCCAAGAATGTAGGTTTCCACTGTTCTTAACCACAAGAAAAGCGAGGGGATGGCTTCACTGTACCCCTTGATTCACAATGTAGAGATATGTCAAATCATCACATGCACACCCTAAATATATATAATTTTTAATGTGTCAAATCATATCTCAGTAAAGCCAGAAACACACAAGGAACAGAACCCAAAGTTTTGTGACTATCTCCTCCACCCCACAAAACCCATAGTAATCCCCAAAAAGAAAAAAAGAAAAAGATAGAAGTAGTTGAAGAAATGACAGACACATTTCCAAAAATTGAAGGAAGACAAAAGACCTGAGGTGTAAAGAGCTTTTGTCTCAGCGAGTCATTGCTGCTTAAGAAACAGGCTCAATCATACAGTGGTTCTATTCTAAATTTCTTTAGGAACTCCCATACTGTCTTTAACAGCATTCCTTCTTCTGGGCATAGACACCAAAGAGGTGAAGTCACAGTCTTTTTATTAAAGATGTCTGCACAATAGTCAAGATATGGAAACAACCTAAATGCCTCTCAATGGATGAACAGGTAAAGACAATGTGGGACATAGTTACGACGAAATACTATTCAGCCTTGAAAATGAGATCCTGCCCTTTGCCACAACATAGACTATTCCACTATATGTAGATATCCTATTTCTGTTATCCATTCCTCTGTTGAGGGACACTTAGGTTGTTTCCATATCTTGGTTTTGGTGACTAGTACTACAATGACCTTGCAAGTGAATGCCGTATCAACTGATGTATTTCACTTCAAATTCACTGCAGTGCGTTACGCTAAGTGAATTAAGGCGGAATAGAAAGAACCGTGTTGCGTGGCCTCACGTGTATTTGGAATGATTGCAGGAATATTCGGGCAAATATGCAGAGGCAGTGAAACCGGATGATCCCACATGATGGGGGAGGAGGGAGAAAACGGAGACTTCTAGGTTAAAGGATACAAAACAGCAGATTTGTAGGAGGCACAAGTCAGAGACTAGCGCTCCTGCTCATGTGGTGTAGTCGAGAGTTTTGCCAAATAACGAGTAGGAAACAGCGGCTCTTGCCACGGTGGGGCCGCTACGTGAGATCATGCACGTGTTCATTAGTTCCAGGATAGTTAACTGCTTTACTCTCTGTGCATCTTATAACATTATGCTGTGTACCTTACATATACGCTCTTTATTTATTTATTATTTTGGTACTGGAGATTGAACCCAAGGGGGTTGTACCCCTGAGATACACCCCCAGATCTTTTCATTTTTAAAAATTTTATGTATGTATGTATGTATTTTTGTGGTTCTAGAGATTGAGCCCAGGGGCATTCTACCTCCAAGCCACACCCCCAGCCCTATTTTTTTATTCTTTATTTTGAAACAGGGTCTCACTGAGTTTCGGAGGGCCTCACTAAGTAGCAGAGGGTGGTCGTGAACTTATGATCCTCCTGTCTCCGTCTCCCAAGTATTGGGATAGCAAGTGTGCGCCACCACGTTCAGTTCATTTTTTTTTTTTAATTTTGAAACAGGCTCTCTCTAAGTTGCTGACAGCCTCATTAAATTGTGGAGGCTGACCTCTAACCAGAGATCCTCCTGTCTCAGCCTCCCAAGTACTGGGATTACAGGCATGTGACACCATGCTTGGCTATGAAATTTATTTTAGAATAGGGAACTATCTCAAGATCTCAGTAGCAACCAGCAATAAGCATGTATTCCTTCCCAACTTGTGTGCAGAGCCGTGCAAGTGGCTCTGAATATGTTCAGAGCAAGCTACAATTAAAAATATCTAGCAAGTATACACATGATAACTGTGGGTAAATTTGGATAATTTGTCCAGTTAACCCTGGGTGTTGATCCGAAATCTGGCCCAAGAGGTACTGCTTCATCCGGCGAGGTTTCAAGGCTTTGGTGGTCTCTGGACACTGAAGTGCTGCCCCCTGGCCCACCACCTGCTGGCTGGCCACAGCAAGCTTTGGCTGCAGAGGCTGACCCAGGAGGCTCGGCCCTGCAGCTGGACCTCAGCTGGATGCTGCTGGGTTTACCAGAGCTGGGCTCCGGTGTGCTCTCCAGGCCTCTGGGACCCAGACTGGGTCTTTTCAGACTCATGGTACAGACCTGACGAGCCCTACACAACACACTCCCCCTGGAGCATCGTCTTGACCTCGGAAACTCGCCCGAGGGTATGAGGATGAAAAACTCAGCGCCTTTCAAATCTTGGTCTCAGCCGGGCGTGGTGGCGCATGCTTGTAATCCCAGCATTGGGGAGGCTGAGACCGGAGGATCCGGGTTCTTGGCCAGCCTCAGCTACCTAGTGAAGCACTCCGTAACTTAGTGAGACCCTGTTTCAAAATAAAGAAAAAAAAATAGGGCTGGGGGCGGAGCTCAGAGGTAGAATGTCCCTGAGTTCAATCCCCAGTACTGCAAAAAAAAAAATCTTGGTCTCATCCTGGCACACCGTGGCTGCTGCCTCCACCGTGCAGGCCTGAACCAGTCGTGTGCTGAAACCCTGGACACACGCTGTGTCCTGTGTGCTGGGAGGATCCCGTGGGCAGGCAGATGACGCAGGTGAGCAATTCCTAAACAGGGAGGGCTTGGAGAAGGGCGGCCACGACTCAGTCTATAACACTTGGTAAAGCAGTATGGGGTGAAAACATCCCTAATTCCTGCAGCCGCACACAGATCACAGCAGACGCCCTTTCCAAAGGGACCGCCAAGCCATGGGTTGAGGTACTCAGATACCGGTGATCAGACGTTAAAGTAGAGGCAGGGGTGAGCAACGGAAAACTCGAGGTGGAAGGTGGCTTGGGGGATGCAGGGGGGTGGAAAGCAAGGCCTGTGCATGCTCACACATTGATCATGTTTGCTTCTTGGAGTGGGTGATGGATTCGCCGACCTTCCTCCTGCCCTGCAAAACCAGAAGGGAGCCAAGGATGGGAGAGAACCAAGGGAGGAGGGTTGTTTAATCGTGTTCTGGGCAATTCAGGTTCATGGGAAATGGAAAGGCAAGCAAACCAAAACCTCATGGAAACCCTAAAGTCCTTGAAAACCCAAAACCCAACAGTTGTTTTGGGCTTGGTGAGTCGTGAGCAGGGAAGGGCATGCGGGGCTGTTGGGGCTGCTCCTGGGGTGCAGCTGTGGTGGGCCCTGGGCGACGGGGCTTTTGGTCATCGTGGGCCCCCTTGGCCCCAGTGACCATGATTGCCTGTTGGAGTCCAGCCAGGACCCTGGGGCCGCCTCCCCGCCTCCAGGACCTCTCTCCTGAGGGGCCTGGCTCGTCCCTCATCTCTGTGAGTCAAGGGAATGAGCGTGAGTCCAAGGTGGTTTGCCTGTACTTAGCAGGTACGTAGACCCCGTTTCCTTCATCCAGTCATCTGTTGAGGGGCACTGAGGTTGGTTCCATATTTTGGCTGCTGTAGTTGTGTACTATATATGGATATTCATGGTTCACTGTAGTATTGCGACTTTAACTCTTTCGGAAAGATACCAAAAAGCGGTCTAGCTGGGTCATTGGGTGGTTCCATTCCTAGCCTTTTGAGGAACTTCCAGATTGATCTCCATAGTGGTTGTACTCATTTAAAATCTCACCAGCAATGCGCAAGAGTTCCTCTTCCTTCATCTCCTCACCTGCATTTATTATTTCCTGTATTCTGGATGATTCTATTCTAACTGGTGATAGATGGAATCTCATTATAGTTTTGATTCGCATTTCCCTGATGCTAAGGATGTTGAACTTTTTTTTTTTTTTTTTTTTTTTTTTTGCGGTACTGGGGATTGAACTCTGGGGCATTC
>PVLC010019265.1:0-31361 GCA_004027655.1 Graphiurus murinus | reverse complement strand
GGTACTGGGGATTGAACTCAGGGGCATTCTACTGCCAAGCCACATCTCCAGCCCTATTTTTTATTCTTTATTTTGAAATGGTCTCACTAAGTTGCAGAGAGCCTCACTAGGTAGCTGAGGCTGGCTGCAAACCCAGATCCTCCAGTCTCAGCCTCCCAAATCTCCCAAATGCTGGGATTACAAGCGTGTGCCATTACACCCGGCTCCCCAAACTTGTTTTATAACAAAAATTAATAAACAAAAGTCTATTCATTGTGGGAGACAGTATATGATTGTTTTTAAAAACTCTTACTCCTTTATATAACATAATTTTTCCTCAACTAAATGAATTATAACATTTTAAGATCATATTCCCTATACCATTAGCATTCTAATAAATATGCTGATTATTCATTTACTATTAAGTATAATCTATTTACTTATGAAATATCTATTCTTGTATTTAATCACATAAACCTACAAATGTTTGTACTCTGATAGTTCTTTAGAGATAAAGATCAGTGCATTTTTTCATGCTGATAATATATTATATTGTAATAGCTATAAGTATTCTATAGTTTGGGAAATTTTTAGGAAAGAAGAAGTCAACATAGCTACATAAGGGTACAATATAGGTATACTGAATTTTCAGAATGCAAAATATTGCTACATATAAAAAATGATTTCCAAACTCAAATATAAAATATAGAAGGTCTTGACATATGTCAAACATTGTCCTAATGTTCTCAAATCCCACTCACGATTAATGAGTTTAACTTAAGAAAAAGAAGCTCAATGTTTTTGACAGAAATGAAAAAAGTAAAAGAAAATCTCTTAAATGGATATAAATGTTAAAATGGTCACAAAAAGCAGGTCAGGAACCTTAAATATATCAGTTGCCATTCATTACTGTGGAGGACAGAACCAAAAGTAGGTCTGATTGAAAAGGAAATTATTTATGAAGGTTTTCCTGATTATGAGATTTACTAAACCCACTTGAAATGAAGGGCTTTGCTAGAGAAAATTCAAAAGTAGGCAATATCTCATTGGTATAAGTTGACTTATATGTGACTATGCCTGTGGGATAGGAAATTGATAAGATGATTATTTGAGTTCCTTTTAACTCTGAAAATATATGGTAACATGTTTTTGGCACCTTCACTAATGGATAAACATATCTTGCAAGGAACAGATGCATAGAATTTCTAAGAATTCTTACCACTAGGTAAATTATTTACATTTTACAGAAATATCTTTTCTTTTCTTCCATTTCGCTGCTATAAGAAGGTCTTACAGAAATAAATGCACCGATCTGCATGCTATACTTTCAAGATTGTATGGTCTAACTTTGGAATAATTAATATAATTACTATTTTGTGTGGCTAATATGTACTCAAAGACTATAACTCCTTTTTTCATCTGTTTGTGTTGTTTGCTTGTTTGTTTTGTTGTATTGGGAATCAAACCCAGAGCCTCATGCATGGTAGGCAAGTGCCCTTTGTTAGACGTGTGTGTGTGTGTGTGTATGTGTGTGTGTGTGTCTATGTGTTAGTTACTGGGGATTAAACCCAGGGGCATTATACCTCCAAGCTACACCCCCAACCCTATTTTCTATTCTTTATTTTGAAACAGGGTCTCACTAAGTTGTGGAGGGCCTCACTAAGTAGCTGAGGCTGACTTTGAACCTGTAATCTTCCTGTCTCAGCTTCCCAAATATTAGGATTACAAGTATGCACCACCCCACCCAGCTTCAGCAACCCTTTTGAGTAACATTTTTAAAAATCATGCTTAATGTATGGACTCCTGTGCTCTTGTATTTTTATCACCATTTTTACTGGTTTTCTTCTAAGTGTTTTCTCACTACCTACTAATGTTTATCCTCAGTACTATCCAATAATGTGAACATTGCTCCATTTTTCATCGATTCATTTTGATAAAATATAGAAAACTGTCCCAATGATTCATGTTGTTCATTTCTTTTATAAATTATTCAATGGTGAAATAACAAATATTATATGAAGTATAATCTAAATTGAAGTAAACACATCAAAATAAACAAATAGTTCATCTTTGAACTATTGTGTATTTAATTGCTGCTTAATTAAGAAAAAAATTTCAGTATTCAGACTACAGATCCTTATCACTGAAAAATCCAGAAGGCTCTACTAAAAAATTATTAACTTTAGAACCAGTGATTATTTCCCTCAAGCCAACAAAAATGAAGACTAAATAGGTATTTCAATAAACCTGGAAGTTGGGCTACCCAAGTTTCAAAGTTTAATGAGGGTACCAATAAATATGCAAATTGTTTCCAAATTTTTCAGCATTTGTTTAAATCCTTTCATAACCCTTCTTATTTTACTGTGATGGTTATTTTAAGACAGATGATAGAAACTCAATGTAGTTAGATACAAATTCTAAAGAAAAGAAAATACATTAGCTCTGAGTCCTATTTCTGCCTGGGACTACAGAAAGAAACATATGATTCAGGATTTAATAGTCAGTCATCATAAATTTGTGCAGGTCATCTTTAAGTCACGTGGGCCATGGGACCCATAAGAACTTCCAGGAACAGAGCCACAGAGAAGAATGATATCAAAGTCAGTTAAGTTTACATTTAAACAGCTTGATTCAGTAGTTCAGTCATATGAGAATGACTTTTGCCCATCAAGCTCAACAAATTTTGTTCAGTCCATTCCATAACCTTGCAATGCTCTTTTTTTTTTTAAATCTATATATGTGTAATGAAAATTTAGACATGACATATCTATTGAGTTCTTAGCTAATCTATAAAATGCCATCTTAATGATTAGTGATCTCACTAAGAGGAGATCACAATCTCCACATTCTTACACATACGTATGTGATGATAATCTAAACCTACCAAGACAATTAAGCTTTTCTTTCTTGCTGCATACTGAATATTGTGTAGAAGCATAAGAAATGGGGAAACTAGTAAGAAATAATCCAAGTGAAATGTACATCATATATGGAAAACTTAAATGTCTCCAGTTTTCTGTTTGGAAGTGATCTTTATAATAAAGGCAGAAGAATTAGTAACTACAACTCTGAAGTGTATTGCTCAGCTATAACACACTTCTACTGCATTCCAGGCAAAATTTTAAATTTTGAGCCCCATACAATTCCATTAAAATCAACCAGAAGTAATTGTAAGCTATTATTATAGCTATGGTCAAAACAGAGGCAAAAACAAAAACAAACAAACAAACAAAAAAAAACGGAAGTTGATTTATCCAACCATCGTCTACCTAAAATACATACTAACTACAAACAAAAATCTATAATTCTGTTTGTAACAAGCAACCCAAGGAATGCTATCCCTCTCTAGGAAGCTTGGGTGCCATTGACTGGAAAGAAAGGATAATTTTATTATTTCCCTTGTTTAGCTTTTGTTTGTTTTTCCTCTGTCATGGAGGCGGCAAAAACAAACTATCTGGGGGAGCCAGTTTGGCTTCCGTGGCAGCTGTACTAGTCAGACACATCGTGGTGCACGACGAGATTGCCAAATGTTCATTGTTTAAACATGGTCCAATTTACTAGAGTCCAAGTTATAATTAGGTTTCTTCTTTGAATTTTAAAAGGAAAAAAAGTGAAGACCCAAACTCCTAATACATATAATTAAGACTAGAAGCCTCCGCCTCACAGGTTTTTAGAGACACTCTTACTGTCACTCTAAACACAGGCCTCCTGCTGAGAGCATAATTACAGTTTTTGTTGCACTTCATACTGTCTGCCTCCTAGAAAGCTAGCACTGTTTGTTATTAAAAGAAGACTCTGCCATATCATGTTCACCTTTGCATGTTGTTGCTGCCTACCTTTTATCCACTCTCTTGGTGTGAAGAGAGGGGGGAAAGACTAATGAACTACAGAGAGTTGGTAAATTTTAACAAGTTAGAGTTAATGGGGTGTTTTTCCCCCCTCGCCTTCTACCAAAAGGAACCCTGTCTCCTCAATTTGACACACTTGCATTCTAAACCCATAGCTGCCTTTTCTTTATTATGCCCATAAACCAAGCTGGAATGAAAAGCAAAGCCACAGAATCCTAACTACCTAAGCTGGGACGGTGGGAAATTCAATTTCAAATTAAATAGCACAGTTTTAATCCATTAAACCTTTAGACTGCATTTATATTTAACACCAAGGTGGTAGCCAAATCTTTTCTTACTGACTGACAGCAAAAGCTTTGAGCAAGGATTGGTAGCAAAGTACATTCACTTTCCAAAGAGATTCTATAAAACTGTGTCCCGAAAGAAAGAAAAGAAAAGAAAGAAAGAAAAAAACTTGACCTATAGGGGACATTTATTGGAACTCTGATAACTACATATTTTCAGTGATTTAAATAGAAGGGCAGCAAATGGGTTTCCTTTTCCACAGATTTGTCATTCTCAGTGTTAAAGTCACTCTGCAGTGTTGACGGTTTTCTAAACCTGTTTTGTATGTCTCACAGGCTGTGACATCTCATGTGTTGTAATCTGCTCTGACAATTCTACATCAAAAAAGACTGCTTTGTAAGGTTGGATTTTTTTTTACTATCATTTTTTAATCTGTTATACCTATAATCTATCTGAGAATGAAACACACAGTTGTTCCTAAAACTTTAAGGTATAAAAAGAAAAAGAATCACCAGTGAGACTCTTGGATCAGACAGGATTTATTAATATCACTTTCTCCAAGGCACATTCAGCTATAATTGTTCATTTGAGAAAAATAAAGTATTTTCAATAATGAACATGCACAGCTGAATTGGGGTTTTTATTTAATATCCTGAAGCACAAATTTGATGGTGCTTTTGACCAAGAAGGTAAATTTTCATACTTTAATATATAAAATAGTTTAGTCGAATGGTGATATAAATAATTGGAGGCACATACAATGAAAAAATTAAAGTAGCTGAAAAGAATAAAATACATTTAGATATGCTGATTTTTCAAAAAAGCCCCCAAGTCACAACAATAATTTAAAAAAGCAAATTATGGAATAATATATGCAGCAAGGTTTTTTAGAAAGCACAAAACCAAATTATTATCTCTATTGATGCATCTGTAAAAGAAAGTCTGGAAGAATGTGCACCCCATTGATAATACCAAAAGTAACAGGCACTGGTTACCTGTGGTAGAGGGAGTAAGATTAAGAGACTATTAGTTTTCTAATGCTATTGAAGTAATTTGCCACAAACTTGGTGACTCTAGAAAAACATCAATTCATTATCTCATAGTTCTAGAGGTCAAAAGTCCTACATCAGTCACACTCAGTCAAAGTCACTGTGTTGGCAGAGATGGTTCCATGTATCTAATGGGGAATGCTGGAGTTTGAATGTGCCCCCCAAAAAACATTTGTTGAAAACTTAGTTTCCAGTACAAAATCATTGGGGGGTGGGCCTTCGGGGAGATGTCTAGGTGATACAGGCCTCACACGTAAATGGGTTGATTAATATAGATATTAGAAGAGCTAAGATTGTGAGTTCAATCTCTTGCTTCCTCTTACTCTCTCTTTGCCCTTGTGCCATGAAATGACACAATAAAATTTTTACCAGATATCAGCTCCTAATGGACTTCCTAGCCTTTAGGACCATAAGCCAATAACTTTCGGTTCATTATAAACTGCTCAATATCAGGAATTCTGTTATAGCATCAATAAACAGACTAAGATAGGGAAATTCTTCTTCCTTGCCTTTTACTTAGCTTCTGGAGACCACCTCCATTTGTTGGCTAATAGCCCTTCCCTGTCTCACCCTCCAACCTCTAATTCCATCATCACATTTGCTCCCATTGACTCTGATCTTCCTGTCTCTCTCGCATAAGGAACTTTGTCATTGCCTTGGGCAATACAAGATTATCTCCCCATCTCAAGATCTTTAGCCAAGTTTCTTTTGCCATGTAAAGCAATATATCCACAGAACCCAGGAATCAGACTGTGAACATTTTGGGGATGCCATTATTCAGCCTACCACAGAAGCTAAGAAGGACTTTAGTTTCTTTGCATAGTGCTTAAAGTGCATTGTATAATTAAAATGCATTTATAGATTAGTTATATAACTTACATAATTTGAAATATGAACAAAAAAGATAATTTCATTTCTCATTTTTAAAAATATTTGAGGTAATTAGAAGAATATAAAAAACTCATATTGCTAAGCAGAGTGGTACACACTTTTAATCCCAGTACATGGGAAACTGAGACAGAAGGATCGCAGATTTGCGGCCAACCTCAGCAACTTAGTGAGATCCTATTTCAAAATAAAATAAGGCTGGGGATGTAGCTCAGAGTAGAATGTCCCTGGCTTCAATCCCAACACCACAAAAATAAACAAATAAATAAATAAAAACCCTCATATATTTTCCATCAATTTATTTTTTTTCTGCCTCTTCAAATTCCTATTCCTTTTACTTCCTTGCCCTTACTTCCTGATTTTGCCTCTATATTATAAGAGCCTATACCTATATTCCAAGGTTCCAAGACCATATCTCAAACAACCCCCCCCATCCTTACTCGATCTGAAGTGCTAGGTGATGATGGGGGAGGAGGGTTAAAGAAGAATTCTTGGAGACAGGGCTCTCTGACCTGGGATTTCAAAAGGGAGGAAGCAGGCAGGAGTGCACCAGGACCCCAGTGTAGCTGAACACCCAGGCAGAGACATACCTCAACCAAGCCAGGGATACCTGGATTCAGGACACTGTCAAAGATTGGTAAAATATCTGCTTTACCCCTAGTGATTAAAGTTAGGCTGGAAAAATACCAGGAGGAAAGATCATAAAGGTTCATGCTAATTTTGCCATAAGGTTTTATCATTTTCCCTGCAACATAGGAGAATTCTGAATAGTTTTAAGTTAGGCTGGGGCATAATCACATGGAATTGGTAGTGAGTGAGGCAGATAAGAGATGTGTCAGACCAGAGGCAAATGGAAAGCAAAGAGGGTGTCACAGTAATAGAGGTATGAGAAGAGGCTAGCCAGAGGCAAGACCCTGTCAATCATTCAGGTTTCAGGTCAACAATCACTTCTTAGATTTGGCTGAGATCTCTATCACCTCTGGCCACCCTATGCTCCCTTATCAGCTTATCTATCTCCCCACCTGTATGGCATTACTAACATTATACCTTCCAGAGTAGAAATTACTATCATAAATTACCCTATTTGTCTACTTACCTATTTTCTCTCTTCTCCAATAGACATAAAGCTTAATGAGAGCAGGATTGTTGGCTGTTTTGTTTTCTGCTGTAATTCAAATATCTAAAACAGTTCTAAGCACACAACTGGCACTCAAGAAGTATTTGGTAAGTGAATGAATTAATTATACCAAGAACATGACCATGGTGTTTTTGGTGGTGCTACACCACCTGATGATTAGTCAGTCTATGTTTGAGATAGCAGAAGTCTTGCCAGCCCACAGTCACTGGCTTGAAAGATCAGCCTGAGGGAGCCAAGCAAACAGCTTTCAGAAACCTCATTTCCTGGAGCATGTGTCCCATAGCAAGTGCCTCCCAGTTTGTGTTTGTTTTTGTTTTTTGTCTGTTTGTTTGTTTTAGTATTGGGAATTTAATCCAAGAGTATTCTACTTCCAAACTATACCCTCAACCTTTTTTTTGAAACAGGGTCTTCCTGAATTGTGGAGGCTGGCCTCAAATCACAATCTTCCTGTCTTAGCCACCCAAATACTGGAATTATAGGCATGAGCCAGCACACCAAGATCCCTCAGTTGTTCTGTATTGAAAAAGTCCCTGACACCTTTCTTGTCTTCTTTCCATGATTGTACAAGGGAAGTTTTAAAATACATGACTATATTCATTTTTACAAGCTATTGAGGTGGAGTGAGTACAAGAAGACACAGTTGCAGCTAAATTGTTATGAAACTGAGACAAAGGTAGAACTACTGGTGTATGGAAACTATTCTCAGGACTCTGGTGACTAGTTTACTTAATGAATATCTGTAGTAGCAACATAATGAATATCAGTAGCAGGACATTAGCATCATCCCTGAGCTTTATTGACTTGCTGGGCCTTGAGCTATTGTAAGGCATACTATAGCCAAATGAAAAAAGAGCACGAAGATAATGGAAACAAACCCAAAGTGCACAAAAGAGGAGAGAAGACTCACCTTGGTAATAGTGGAATTATAATTGCTATATTCAGCCTAATACAGAAAAGTCTGCCTCCTGTAGCCTTCCCTCTAGTGTTCCTGCCTCCTAAACAACCTGTTGAGAGGTCACACAATAAGGAGAAGAGAATGAGCCTTGAAATATACAAATCTGGTTACTTTAAAATTGACCATCTTGATCAGCAAGATGGCAGCTGAGAGAAGCAGCACATCTCAGATGCTATAAAACTCAAAATGCAAGTGCCATGAAAGCAGCTCCTTGAACTGAGAAGAAAAGCAGTGATTTTCCGTATTTCTTTTTGGTGTTGTTGTTCTCTACTTCATTAATTTCTGCTCTGATTTTCATAATTTCCTGTCTTCTACTGGCTTTGGGGTTAGACTGTTCTTGTTTTTCAAGGCTTTGAGCTGTGTCATTAGGTTATTTATTTGGTGATTTTCTGTTCTTCTTATGTGGGTACTCAGTGCTATAAATATCTAGAATATACAGAGAACTCAAGAAACTCACAGCTAAGAAAACAAATAACCCAATCAAAAATGGGCAAAGGATCTAAATAGATACTTCACAAAATAAGAAATACAAATGGCCAATAAATGTATAAGGAAATGTTCTACATCATTAGCAATCAGAGAGATGCAAATCGAAACTACCTTGAGATTTTACCTAACTCTATTAGAATGGCAATCATCAAAGACACAAACAACAACAAATGCTGGTGAGGGTGTGGAGAAGTGGGAACCCTAATAGACTGTTGGTGGGATTGCAGATTAGTGCAAACACTTTGAAAAACAGTATGTAAGATCCTCAGATGAATGGGAATGAACCTACCATATGATCCAGCAATACCACTTCTGGGTATCTACCCAGAAGAATGGAAACCAAACTATCAGACCAATGCATATGCATCTATGTTTATAGCCACACAATTCACAATTGCCAAACTATGGAAACAGCCAAGATGTCCATCAACAGATGAATGGATTACAAAAATATGGGATATGTAACCAGTGGAATTTTACTCAGCCATAAAGAAGAACAAAATCATGTCATTTGCAGGGAAATGGATGAAACTGGAAAACATTATGTTAAGTGAGATTAGTCAGTCACAAAAAGTAAAAAAAATCGTATGATCTCCCTAAGATGCAGAAGCTAGGGAGAAATTGGGTCATAAAGGGGACTCTAGAAGAAGAAGGAGAAACATTAGATGAGGAAAGAAGGTGACCTAACTGAAGGTGATGGGAGGGGGGAAGAGTAAAACACCCTAAGGCACTTGATGTACTTTCACAAACATATCAAAGTCAGTCACTAAACTGAACATGAGAAGGAGGGAGGGAGGAGGAATGGGTTGGAAATTGGGGAAGGATTAAATGAGTGCTGTGTGCATGTATGCCTCTACCAGCTTGTACCTCACAAATATGTACGATTACAGTGCACCAATGAAAATATATATAAAAAATAAAATAAAATTGGCTATCTTGAGCCTGGCATGGTAGTACATGGCCTATAATCCCAGTACTGGAGAGACTGAGACAGGAGGATTGCAGGTTCAAGGACAGCCTCAAGAACATAGTGAGACTTTTACTAACCTAGCCAGACTCTTTTTCAAAACCATAAAATAAAAAATATTAAGGGCTAGGGGTGTAGCTCAGAGGTAGAATGCCACTGGGTCCAATCTCCAGCACCACAAAAAAGAAAGAAGGGGGGGGCAGGAAAACTGGCTACCTTAAGCAAGTCACTGCATCTTTCCAAACTTCACTCACATCATGTGCAAGATGGAGATGATGACTCCAGTATGCAAGAGTTGAAGAGGTGTATCCAGGAGCATCAGAACTGAGTGAGACATAGGATGTTTCTTCCTTTTGGGGCCTCTGAAGTACCCTGACTCACAAAATGTAATTTGTACTGGAGTAGAAGAAGAGGGGGTGGGGAAAGTTCATGAGTAAGAGAGTGCAGACAATCATTCAGCTGCAGCTGTGACTCCAGGTGGGGGTTGGCCAGCAACTGGAGTACATGCCCACAAATTTCTCTCAGTAGACTTAGTTTTTCTTTTTCTACCTTCCCACATAATATAAGACCCTGAAATGAATTAAAAGGTCAAATTTAAGAACAAATAATGAGAAAAAATATGGTACATTTAGTAAAATTATTAGATTAATTATTTGTGGAGCATGGAGATTTTTCCTTTTAGGGAAACCTGGCAACCTTTCTTTTCAAAAAAGAAAAGAAAAAAGGATTTGCCATATAAATATTAAAATTTCATTTTAACTTTTACTACTTTTTTATTTTTACTATTTACTTTTCAGTTGAAACTGAATCACCAAGTTAATAGGCAAAGACATAATTTAGAAATTTGAGGGAAGTTAAAGAAGCATCTTACAATTGAATGCTCATATATGAGGACCTTGTTTGTACAAAAACTCTTCTGGAGGCTAAAGTAATATTGCCTCATCACTTATTTCATTACCTGAACCATTTCTCCATCCAAGGACACACACACACACACACACACACACACACACGCACACACACACACATATTTGTTTCGTGTGTTTTAGTTAAGTTCACAGGTTCGCTCAAGTAAAATTTTTATTTTTAGGAGGAAAGAGAAAAATGAAGGATGACAAACTTTGTAAGATATAACAGGAATTATAGGAGGGTAAGGACTGGGGCTCTGGAGTCAGAGCATTTTTCAAGACCTTGATAGGGGAAGATGCATATAGCATTGACAGGACTCAGCTGCTCCCCACATGTCCATTAGCTTTGTTTTCCAGTCCCCACACCCTGGATGCCTCACCATGTGTATATGCTGCAGACTTCTCTCTGGCTCCTGCTTACTGATAATTTCCATTTCCTCATGGTCTCAGCATCCTAAATCTGCCTTAATCTTCAGGGCATCTATCCACCTGATTGACTCTCTCCATTTAACCCATTAAAGTGACACCTAATTTTACACAAACTGAAACTCGTAGAACAAGGATTAGAATCACAACAAGCTTCCAGCCAATGTCTGACACATAGAAATACCTGAATTATATAGGAAACCAGTAGTTTCTAGTAGTTGGCTTTTCTAGTTTTCAAGAACTCACATTTCTATACATTGTTTATTCCCTTTACTTATACTTGAGATCAGTAAACTTTTCCCTAAATTTATCTATTTCTTGCAATACAACACTAAAAAGTAGAAATTAAACACTCAATATACACTACCATCCTGATTCTTTTTCATCACTCCAAGCTGCAGGTTCATTAGGCACAAAATCTGAGTTCCAAGTTAAGTAAAAAACCTGTTGCAAAAAAAGTTTTGAAGCTGCACAACAAACACAGGATCTTCATTTTCCAGGCTTGATGTGAATGCTTTCACCAATCCTACTGCTAAAACACATTTTACTTTTATTTGGTTTCTGTTTCTCTTTTTTAATAGTACTCCATCTGAAGTGCTTCAGATATTAAAGTAATATCAACAGATATTACAAACCTGTGTTAGTCAGCTTTTCTTTGCTGTAACAAATATCTGAGAAAAACAACTTAAAAGAGGAAAGATAGTGGCATGTGGTGGAATGCTGAGACAGGAGTATTGAAGATTGAAGGCCAGCCTCCACAACATAATAAAACCCTGAGCAACTTAGCAAGACCCTGATTCAAAATTTAAAAGAAAGAAAGGAATGAAGGGAGGGAGGGTGAGAAGGAGGTACAGACAGACAGACAGACAGATGGATGGACTGGAGGTGCAGCTTAAAGGTAGAATGTTCTGGGCTTAATTTCCAGTAACCAGATAGATGATGATGAAGATGATAGATAGATGATAATGATAGGTAGGTAGGTAGACAGATAAACAGACAGACAAGGAGGTTTATTTCAGCTCACAGTTTCAGTCCAGAGTCAGCTGGCTCCCTTGCTTTCGGCCTGTGGTGAGGTAGAGCTTTATGGTAGTGGAAGGGCAGGGCAGAGGAAAGCTGCTCAGATGGTAGCTTGGAAGCAGAGGGGAAAAGAGAAGGGTCTGGGGACAAGATATAGTCCCCAAGGGCACACCCCCAAGGACCCACTCCCTGGAAATGGGTTCCACCTATTATAGTTCCCACCACCTTCTAATAATGCTATCAAATATTGGTATTAATATTAATCCTCCAATAGATTCATCCATTGATGAGGCCAGAGCCCTCATGATCCAGTTACCCCCAAACCCCCACCTCTGAACATTGCCAAATTGGGGATCAAGCCTTCAACACAACCATTGAAGATCATTCCAGATCCAAACCATAACAAAAGTCTAAGACATATAATGACCCAATAAAAGTTCATTTTTTTCCACACACAAAAAACTCAAAATAAGTTCCTTATCAACAGGAGCCTTTCCTCTAAGCAGTGACTTAGACTTGAGGCTCTTTCTACCTTGTGACTCCATCATCATCATATTTGCTCCAAGCTCATCATGCTTCTCTGCAGAGATACAAAGATGGAGTGTTTTAAAATGTTCTGTGAGCGAGAACAAGTTTAGTAGACAGCGGTGTCTCCTACGGTGCATAATAACTGCTAGCCGCATTATTTAATCTTATTATTAACTACTCTTAAATACTGCCCAATCACTTTATAGCC
Organism: Graphiurus murinus; assembly: GCA_004027655.1. Lineage (NCBI taxonomy): Eukaryota > Metazoa > Chordata > Mammalia > Rodentia > Gliridae > Graphiurus > Graphiurus murinus. The sequence goes on along the minus strand of PVLC010019265.1, from coordinate 18,676 downwards.
AAGCCACTCAGCTATAAAATAGCTAAGCAATGATGACATCCTAATGCTCAGCCTCTGGGACACTTAATTCAGCCCCTGTGGTTTGGAAGGTCATCTGCATCCTTTTGCAAGCCCAACCAGGTACATCCTGCTCTTCTAGAAAATCACGTTTGTGAACAGGATCCCATGATCATTCCCCTCTTATCTTGTGTTCCTTTAGTTCTTTCTGTATAAAATACATATCACACATGTACTTATTTTTTGTACATGCAGGAATGGTCAAGTTTGTTCTTTTTCTGAAACGGCATTTTAGGCTTTGTGGGATTTATACTCTATGTTACATCTACTCAAGTCTGGCAAGGTCACTCATTCATGTAAATGAATGAGCATGGTTATGTCTCCATAAAACTTTAGGTTGTGATACAGATTGGCCCACAGGCTATCGTTTGCTGATACCTGCTCTATGAGTGAAAAGTTATTCTACTTTTGCTATTGTCTCCTCTTTAGTTTAACCCATTGAAAGACAGAGTAAAGCATATTTCAATAAATTCACAAATTATAAACATAAGGGTATATACCCATCTCCCATTCTTGCAGCATCCCTGCCATAGAGTAAAACAGCAGTGTTTCCACTTCTACAGAAGTAATACCAAAGATGTGTGTGCTTGTCAGAAGAAGAGAGACATTCATAAAGTAGAGTCATAAATTTATTCTGAAATCCTTTACCCAGCTGTGCAAAGAAAATGTACATCACTGTTTGGATTACAACTGCCCAGGTCCTATCAAAGCCCTCTAGTAACAAGAAAACATTAATATTTAATTCAATAACTTTTGGGTACAATATTCTAAGGCCTTTATTTAAATAAAGTATAATCTCTTTAAGTAGAAAACATTCAGTGTATTAGACTTCTAAACCCCATTTAGGATCCAATCAAAATCACATCTAAATAAAGGAAGATTTATGGCCTTAGGGATAAGGAATCCTCAGATTCATGCAGTGTTCTGTGTGTCCCCTTTTCTCTTCAGGAGTGTTTCTTATTTTCTCTATTGCCATTCATCCTGCTGGTATTCAGAGCTAAAGGGAGTAGCTATGTGAAGGATTTGCCTTTCTGTGCCCAGCATCCTCATCCCAGCTACTCAGCCTCATCTCTGACTCAGTCCCAAGTAAGATCCTCATAGAAATACACACCCCTATAGGTGCATGCACATTTTCCATCCAGTTTTATGGCCTGGGTTGTCTACTCTCTTCTCTGCTAAAGTGTTACTCATCCCTCAAAACCCTAGTTAACATGGTATGTCTGCTGATATTGAACTCTCCTGCCTCCCATGTCCTCTCCACTCAGATCACACAGAAATCTCTGCTTCTCTCACATATAGAAAACTCGGTGTCTTAGAGAAGCTCAGCTACAGCAGTCCCTCTGCTTATCCACACTGCCCTTTGAGTTTGCTGAGTGTTGGAAGAACTTGTCAGGGAATGGAATCCCAGACTTCATCCTATTTATCTGGATAGTTCTAATGGCAGAGGAAAAAAATAATTATGATATCTACTTTTCTCTACCTTTCTGTCTCCTTTGTCCCTCTCTTTCCATGATAACTGCAGTTAGCTTATTGGCCAATCTTTAAAAGACTTTAATCTTCTCTGGACTAGGAGAGAAACTATATCTTCTGTCTTATTGTCTTCGTGTTTACTATGCTGTTAAGCCCATTGCTTTCCCAAACACATCAATTACCAGATTCCCTCCTGCTCTGCCTGTGGGGTTAAGCTTCCTGTATCATTCTAAAGTAGAAAGCTAACAGGAAACATGATTTATTGTATGATGGACTGATTCATAAAACTCCATGTTGATTGCCTTCTAACAAAACTAGGCATTAGAAAACTGAAGTCTACATTTTAAGACTCCCTTGCAGCTAGGGTTCTAGATGAGATTTGGCTTCTTTTCACCTAATGCACTGGCACACAGCTTTGACTCACACTGAACAGCTTGAGGAGAGAGACAGAACATATGGCCACCATTTTACTGGTAATAATCATGACTAAGAAATCATATTCTGTAGCTGGCAGTCATAACTTCTTGGTGGTAAACTACAGAAGTACGCAGGTTCCTGAAGCTGGCCACTGAGTTGTTGGAAAGTTCATAATCAAGCAGGGTAACATTCCCTGGATGATGCAGGGACTTTTGAAAATATTCCTGATAGCTGTTTCACCCTTCACAGTAATTCTCTGAGATAACTTCACACTTAATAAATCCTTTGTGCTTAGACTGGATTTCATTTTCTTCAACCCACAAGTTGAATCCTGATAAGTATGTGCATGTGTAAATGATTTATGGGGGATAGATGTCAAATGGGACAATTCAATGTGAAAAATGCCATTCCCAACAAGTCTAATTTGTAAGAATATCGCAAGGCCAATATACACTGTGTGATCAATGTCCCTTTTCTAGATAAGATTAAAAAATCATTGTTCAAGCACAGTATATTTTTTATTTATTTGTTTATTGTATTTTTTCTTCTCACCTATATTCAAGTTTTACAGATATAGTTCCCATGCAGGGCCTCCCTACATTAGCACCTTTAGCATGCTTTGCTAGTTGTGGTGGTGTTGGTGGTGACTTGGGGCAGTCATTAGGGAGTAAGTCTAAAGGAGTAATTCCTGAGGTCCTCATTAGAAGAAGAAACAGAAAGTCCTTCAGTGCTCACCCCTAGCCATTACTAGAGAGTTCTGAATAAAGCTGACATTTTGGTTCCATTCATCTCTATGTATTTCTTCTCTATGACTTATAACTCTATATGGTAGAGTGCTAAAGTAATTGGTATCCACTTAAAGCTAGAACTCACTTTAGAGAACATTTATTTCAGCCATTTATTTTGTTGATGGAGATACTGATGTCCAATGCTATAGAACCAAGAACTGGAAAAGCCAAGACAAAAGTCAAATGTGCAGACTCTGAGCCCATTAATACCTTTATCACACCAGATAAACATGTGTGAATGATGTGTTCCAGCTAGTAAATTTAACTCTTTAGTTCATCTCATTGACTTTATTCATTTATATATCCTGTCTGACATCTTTGGTTTGCAAGCCTTGATTTAAAAGAATTCTATATAAAATATTTCATTGAACAAAAACTCTTTTATTTGTTATTAAAACAAATCACTAATTCTCTATATATAAATGTTGTAATATTTCTAAAAAGCAGAATCTACCTTAGAAAGAGTTTTGCTTAAATATAAAAGGTATCTAAAATATTTTAACAAAAGAACATATATTTTACATGACCTTGTATCTTTAACTATCCCAGGTTATAGTTAAAATATGCTGAGTTTGTCTTTATGAGTAAACCATAATAAGGGGTCCTCAGAGCTGAAAAGTTTTCCTTACTGAACTAGTCCAGTCATGCCCCCCACTGGCAGATTCTGCCCTGTCTTCCATCTGGTATAGCACCACCAGTTTTGCTATCCCCAAAGGCACTATTCTGACACATCTCATTAATTTTTACAGGGTCTTGACCTATAAGAATAAATGATCTATGCTTCAATGTCTAAGTATGCACATAAAGAGAATAGAGTTTAACTTAAGTGCTATATAAGTAATCATGGGTCCAAGAAAAAATATATGCTGAAAATATATAAATTTCTTGGGGCAGTTATTTATTAGGCTTTCAGGCAAATATAGTGTAGCCTAACACACTCCAAATCTATGTGGAAGGAAAGTATAAAAGAAAAACTACCAAGTATTAATACCCATTACTTATGCATGGTATCACTATTTTGGCTCCTTTCATATTGATGCATTTCTAGTTTATTGTAACTGGACCCATCCATGTAGAGGGAATGTCAGGAGAAAGTAGCTAAGTAATTCCAAACCTTCTCCCCAGCAATAAAATCAAATTTTAAAAAATTCCAAAAGTCAGTATATGATAAGGTAGTTATGTGGCCATAATTAAATAACTGTTCATGAGGGGAAAATATAGCTAAACCACAATGACTTATATGAATAAGTGAAACCAAAAAGTGAAAAATAAAATCCAGATATATTCATAAATCATATCATAGCTCCCAAATATTAACTTTTTCCTTCAAATAACTAATTTTTAACAGAATTCTAACAATAAAGCAAGCCAATTAGCAATTCAGTACCTATACTCTTTCAGAATTTTATTTCTGGTTGTAACTGTCAAGGAAAAAGTAAATTAATATGAGATAACTTTGAGTTCTTACTAAATGGCATGTATTTTGTTCAAGTCATATACTTTTTAATCCACTTGAAAACTAATATTATACCTATTTCACAGATGATGGGGCAGGGGAAGGCTTGAGGTAGTTAAAGTGAATAATCTAAAGCTACTTAGGAAGCAGTGGACCCAGGATATTATCTTCAGAATCCCACTCTCGGTACCACTAACCTAGCCGGGCATGGTGGAGAGTGCTTATAATCTCAATACTTCAGAGACTGAGACAGAAGAATCACAGGTTCACGGCCAGCCTCAGCAACTTCATGAGGCCCTCTGCAACTTAGTGATATTCTGTTTCAAAAAATATAAAAATAAAGCCGGGCGTGGAGGCGCACGCTTGTAACCCCAGCATTTGGGAGGCTGAGACCAAAGGATCCGGGTTCGAGGCCAGCCTCTCAGCTGTTTAGTGAGGCACTCCACAACTTAGTGAGACCCTGTTTCAAAATAAAGAATAAAAAATAGGGCTGGGGGTATAGCTCAGAGGTAGAATGCCCCTGAGTTCAATCCCTAGTACCAACCCTGTTTATATATATATATATATATATATATATATATATATATATATATATATAACAGGGCTGAGGGTGTAGCTTAGAAGCAGAATGCCCCAGGTTCAATACACAGTACCACAACAACAAAAAACCACTATCCATGATATCCATGACTGCCACGCCTGGGAACAACTTCATTCTTTTAAAATAATAGCTATTTTAAGAAACATTCTGTTGCTGGATTGCAAAATGCATCAGAAAAGCCCCTAATGAATTCTCAGGGATCTTGTATGGATCAACTCCCATTGGGCAAGCAAAAGTTTTATTGTTTGTCTTTACTGAAAAAAGATATCTCGTAAGAGGTCCAGAGAAGTAGAAGATGCTGGACAAAGAGACATGGGCGGCCTGCGCCCCTATACATCCACTCTGTTATCCATGAACCTCTAGAAAAAACAAAGGAAGTGAAAAGAGGAAAGTAGCTATTTTTTCTCCTAAAATTTTTCTTAAGTTATCCACTTGTATATTTAACTTATACTAAATTAATGGACCAATAAATATCAGTAAACATAGACTGCATTGTGGTCTACCTAGAAATAAGCACAGTTCCTCTTATAGGTGAAATTGACACAAGGCAGCCTGTGAGTCATAAGAACATATTGAATTATAAAGCAACTACTTCCACACCCACTACTTCCTTAGTAGAATAAATATGCAATCACCACATCAGTCTTCCTCAGTCTGAGAGTCCAGAAAGCCAGGAGTAAAATAAGTGAAGGAACGAAGTGATGGTGAGGGTCAGACAACCACACAGCCACTAATTTGTTTAGAGGTGTTGACAGTGGTCTTGTCAGAGATGCCAGCCCTTCATAAAGCTTCATGAAGCTCAGGGCACTCCCAGCCGAAAGCTGACAGAGTCCAGGAAAACAGCCTGACTGAAAAATAACAGTAATTAGATCAGAATCCTTTCCTGAAATTCTCCTTGTTGATTCCAAATACAGAAGTTCCCAGTATTAAAAAGGAAAAACAAAGTAATAATAAATTCTCTAATTCAATTCTGGCTCAAACAATAATTAGCTCCAAGGATTAGTCCATCCAGTAGAGTATGATTAGGTATCAGCTGTAATGGGGAACAGTTTGGTGTGTCAGAAAGAAAAGAACATGGACTATGGAAATACACAGGGGTTCAAATCCTGCTGCCACTACTGGGTAAATTAACTTCCTTAATCAACCAACTCTCTGATTCCAGTTTTTGTATTTGCAAATTGATAATAACTTCCCAGGTTTTGTGAAAAATTAAATGAAAAACCATACATATGCCTAGGAAGTGTATTCCTAGGGATATACTGGATTGCTATGTAAATAAAGTTCATATTATTCTCTGCAACAAAACTGTGCAAAACTGTGCTAACAATGTGAAAGGTTAATAAATGAATAAAACAGTTTCTCTGCCCTTCTGGAATTTATAATTTAGTTTGGAAAACAAAACCAGTAAATATGAAAAAGGAACTATCAATTTTTTTTAGTAATATTTGAGAGATGAAATAGTGCTGTAGCGTAGAACAGTTGAAGAAGATTCATCATGAAAACATATATTGATTGTACTCAGAAGGCAGAGGAAGAGCAGGATGTGAGAACTCTGTACTCAGTACTCTACCTTCAAAACAAAAGACACAGTGGCTAAGCGAGTGATGCTTAATGCCATGGAATTCTACACATGATGAATTCTCAACTTTTGCTATGCAGAGTTACTCACAGGTCCTCTGCATAGAATTTCAGAATTTGTTAGCTACACAGAATCCCAGTCCCCTCCAGGCCTGCTGACTCACAATCTATATCTCAACAGGGTCTAGGGATGATTTATGATATCTTAAACACTGAAGTTTAAGAAACACAATTTTAAACCACAAGTAAACTCCCCAAACAATGAGATTTCCACATTTCATATTTAGAAAAACACCAGGGTTTTAAGACACTTTTGAGATGACAAATACTGTCTGAAATATCCTTGTTTATAAGGCAAAAATGATAACACTTACCCAGGTTAACTGTTATAAGGATTAATTGAGATAAACATTGACAAAGCCTATGTACTCTCTAATCCCTCAAGGGGAAAATTATGTTTTTAACCTATATCCTTCACTCATAGCATAGTATTTCACCCATAGTACATATTCAATAAATAGGAATGAATTAATAAATGAGTTAAGATGTTTTAGGATGTTAGCAAGCAAATTTTGAAACAGACACCCATGGAAATATAGGATATTAAATAAAGTAAGCCAGGAACAGAAAGACAAATACAGAATAATCTCACTCATGTGTGGAATCTAAGTAAGTTATAGAAGTAGAGAGCAGAATTGTGGTATCAGAGGCTTGGGTGGTTAGGGGGAGGGGAGAATGGGACGATGTTGGTCAAAGGAGATATAATTACAGTTACATAGGAGTAATATATTTTTAAATACGTCCAAAAGGGGAAACATATAAAGACAAAAAGTAGTTAAGTGATACCTAGATCAGAGGATAAGGGAAATTGGACTGGGGTGGGGTAGAGAATAATCGCATGTGATTTATATGTGATGAAAATGTCCTAAAATTAAGCCGGGCGTGGTGGCGCACGCTTGTAATCCCAGCATTCGGGAGGCTGAGACCGCAGGATCCGGGTTCGCAGCCAGCCTCAGCTACCTAGTGAGGCACTCTGCAACTTAGTGAGACTCAGTTTCAAACTAAAGAATAAAAAATAGGGCTGGGGGTGTAGCTCGGAGGTAGAATGCCCCTGAGTTCAATCCCCAGTACGGAAAAAAAAAAAAAAAAAAAAAAATGTCCTAAAACTAATTGTGGAGAAGAGTTATACAACACTGTGAGCATACTAAGTACCATTAGTCTCTACACTTTAAATGGGCGAATTGTATGTTATATGAATTATATCCCAACAAAGCTTTAAAAATATATTACTACCAGAAATGGTAGCACACAAGTGTAATTCCAGTACTTGGGAGGCTGAGACAAGAGGATCACATATTCGTGGACAGCCTCAGCACCTTAATTAGGCCCTCTGCAATTTAGACTCTGTTTAATTAAAAAATAAAAATAGAGCTGAGGTGTAGCTCAGAGGTAGAATGCCCCTGAGACAAATATACTTTTAATATACTTATATATATATGTGTGTGTGTTTGTGTGTGTGTGTGTGTGTGTGTGTGTGTGTGTGTGTACTACCTCTGAATGCCCCCGAGTATATATATACATACACACTACTAAAACAAGGAATTACTTCAGGTCAAAATATATACACTCATTTAGTTGCAAACTCTTTCCATTGTCAGTAAATTAAATAAAAAATGATAGTGCAAAGGTGAAACTTACAAGATGTATTTTGTCATAGGAAATTGGATTTAACCCTTGTAGCAACCTCACCAATCTTGTGTTTAATTCAGTACTCAACATACAACATATTGGGGAAATTCTATTGTTTGTTACAACACTAGTTTTCTCTTGGCAGACTCAAATTATATAATGGGTTCATCCAAAGATTCAAATCTAAACACAGTTCAAAGCTTCACTCTTCCAACCATCAAAAAGCATATAGTCCAATGGAGTTAGAGAAATATGCAATTAGTAGAATAAAAAAGGGCTTAGTTGAAAGATATTCTAAAAATGGTGGTAACATTAACAGAGGAGCTGCCTAGGGCTGCCAGTAAGGGCAAGGTAGGCTTCAGATAGAAGATGTTCAACTGAAACCTTACAGATGGACAATGTTTCAGGTGGACTAATGAGAACAAGCAGCACATAGGCACAAACAGAACACTGCCTGCTCTAGAAGCTACCAACTAGCTCAGTATTTCCAAAGTATAAAGAGGTGACAGCAGGAATAAAACAGGAGAGGTTCACAGGGACTACATTTTGAAGGTTTTTATTGTTGTTTTGCACGCTGCACAAAGATTTTACTTTTGAGGCTATTAGCAGTCATTAAAAATATTTGAGTAGGGAAGTAATATGACCACATTTTGTATAAAATAGGCCATTTTGGCAGTAGCAAGAAGGATGAATTGTGTGTGTGTTTCCCATAATTACACCTGTTGATGGACACCTAGGTTGGTTCCATCAAATGGCTATTGTGAATTGTGCTGCTATCAACATGGGTATGCATATATTACTGTGGTTCTCGGATTTCAGCCTCTTTGGAAAGATACCCAGGGGTGGCATAGCTGGATCATGTGGTGGATCCATTCTCAGTTTTCTAAGGAATCTCCACACTGATCTCCATAGCAACTGAACTAGTTTGCAATCCCACCAACAGTGTAGAAGCATTCCTATCTCCCCACATTCTTGCCAACATTTATTGTTATTTAACTTCTTGATGATTGCCATTCTGATTGGGGTTAGATGGAATCTCAGTGTAGTTTTGATTTGTATCTCCTTGGTTGCTAATGATATTTAACATTTTTTCATATATCTATTGGTCATTTGTATCTCTTCTTTTGTAAAGTGTCTCTTCAATTTAGTTGCCCATTACTTGATTGGGTTATTTGTTTTTCTAGTGTAAAGTCTTTTAAGTTCTTTGTATATTCTAGATATTAATCCTCTGTCAGGGGACTAGCTGGTAAAAATCTTCTCCCATTCCATAAGCTTTCTCTTTAAACTCTTAATGGTTTCCTTTGATGTGCAGAAACTTTTTAGTTTAATGGCATCTCACTTATTAATTCTTGTTTTAATTTTCTAAGCTTATTGAGGAAGTTTCTACCTATGCCTATATGTTAGAATGTTGAACCTATGCCCTCCTCTAGTAACTTCATGTCTTTAGTCTAACTTCCAGGTCTTTGATCCATCTCGAGTTGACTTGGTCTTGGTGAGTACCGCTCTGGATCATTGCTGGCAGAGATGGGTTCAGTTGCAGCGACAGGACCCGGCTGGATCATCTGGGCTATCAGGTCCCTGTTGAGAGTGGAGTGAGATACCGACTGCTTTCTATGATGGTATGTAGTTGCCGGCCTCAAAACAATCCAGTTTCTTCCTGGGGATCTCTGGGGGCTGAGGTTCTGGCAGCCCCCAGCCATAGTGCAGCCTGGCCAAGATGGCGCTGCTGCCGCTGCTGGAGGTCTCTGTTCACCAGGTGAGACACGTGGAGCTCTTTACAGTCCTCTGCTCTTTCTTCTAGTTCTGACTCTGCCACTTTTCAACTTTCATTGTTCTGTTGAGTTTTTCTCTACTTTTCTTCCCTTGTCAAGAAGCAGTGTTTCTGGTGATTGAGTTCCAAGTCTGAGCGCACCTGAATCCTGTTGTCCTTCTCTATGTCACCATCTTCCTTTCCCCCATCTATTCATGCTTTTAAATCTCTAACCTCAGTTCCCTAGTGCATGCTTCTTAGAGCTTCTTATGGAAACACCTGAGGAGCTTTTTAAAAAATGCTGATCTTATCCCCATGCTGAAAACTAATGTAATTACTGTTGTAATGTCTGGACTGGGGAATTACAACACTAGTATAATACAATGCTGGTAGATTCTCAACCCTAATGGCACATTAGAAACTTCTGAAACTTCAAATAAAATATCATGCCTAGGTCCCAAGGCTCAGAGGCTCAATGAATGTGAGGTGGTGCCCTGGCATCAGGTGGTTTTGAAGGGGAATAATATGAAGCCAGAGTTAAAATATATTCTAGGGTAGAGGCTCTATGTTTCCTCCATGGTTTTCAAAACTGCTTCTCCAAATCCTGCTATTAAATATGACCATTTTTTTTTTACTTAGACTATAAGAGTCCGATACAACCTCTGTCATCTCTTCTCTTTTGCCTCTTCTCCCCTATTTGATTTTTGATCAAGAAACATCCCCATCATCTTAAGCTGACCACCATCCTCATCAGGGTTGCTGAAGATAAAGTGTATAAAACCATCTTCCCTTCTCCAAGGGACCTTTCCTTTCTGATAACAATCTTGTGAGGTCTCTCTTACTTTAAAAACAAAGACAAAAAAATGACCTCCTCAAAACTTGTTGACTCTTGAGGTATCTCTCCATTGATTTCCTCTCAAAGCCAAACTTCCTTGATTGGTCAAAGATTGGTAGAGTTATTCCTGATGGACCCTAATAATGTTAAAAAATGGGAAAAGCAAAGAGAAATAACCTGTTCTGACCAGGCATGGTGGTACACAATTGTAATCCCAGGATGTGGGGGGCTTAGACAAGAGGATCACAGGTTCTCAGCCAGCCTCAGCAACTTAGTGAGACCCTCTGCAACTGGTGAGACTTTATTTCAAACTAAAAATAAAATAGGGCTGGGGATATAGCTCAGAGATAGAATGCCCCTGGTTTCAATCCCCAGCACCAAAAAATGCATATATTTCTGGTGTGTTAACAGGAAGCCATACATATATACATATATACATACATACATATGTGCATGCATTGAATGAATACATATTCAAAGTTGAGTTTGAGGATAAATCAAAGTACTAGAAAAAGGTCTGCTTTTTTAATTTCTGATTTTCTAGTTCATGATATGCTTTGGAAAAACACATCATGAACTGGCTACGTTTAACAATAGCTAGACACAATGTGAGAGAATAAATATGTTAAGGTTGAATTCTTGTGCCTTTTTTAATATGAAATTAGGATAAATTTGTTGCTAAATTAAGTAAGTATATGAACATTTCAGAAGCTTCTAGGAGCAGTAAAAATGGCTTATTTATAAGCAGTCATATAGGCAAAAAAAAGCCCATCACACCCATTCCAAACAAACAGAAGCGAGGCCATGAACTAGAGAAGTCCAGGAAATGAACAGAAAGACATGGCTGAGTAGTCAGGTTTGGGCATTTACCTGAAACATACTTGAATATATTAGCCTGAAACCAAATGATTCAAATGGCTATATGCAGGACATAGATATGTGAGGTCTTATATATCTAAGTTCTCAAATAACAATTGTCATTACCTCTTGAAGGCCAACATAATTCCTTGCTTATTGTTTGCTCAATAAACATTTGTTGAAATGAAAATTTGGGGCTTTAGTTTGCTTAGTATGCCATGGTTAGTAAATCCTGCTTTAGAAACTTATGGAAGAATAAATGAAAATGCCCTTTGAAAAACTGAATGCTGAGTAAATACAAGATAGTCCTACCAGGGACTGGAATATGATACTACAACAGCCCTACTGTACATCCCACCAGCCAGTCTGCTTGTCAGTTCACCAAGCTTCATTAAGAGACTAACAGATGGGCAACATATAAAAGCTGACATTTGGAAGATATTGGTTTTGCCCTTTGGCTCTCTGCCCTCAGTCCCAGAGTGTGGCCCTTAAATCCATCTCCCCAAGAGACTGCAGGAAATACTTGTGTGGTCAAACTGGTTCCGCCATTGGTCTTATTCCAACCAAAGCTCATTAGTTTTACTTTTCCCTTTGGATTTGTGGGTTACAGTTTTATTTGTTGCATAATGGAAGGCACTAGCAGCTTATATTTTTCTTATGCCTTGGCATTGAATCAGCAATGTATCCATTACATTTCCTTTATTAAGATTAAGTGGTGGTTTGCTATATGTCCTTAGACTTGGTTGTCATTTTAAACACTTGGTAATTACTATAATTATAATGACAGGCTAGCTGTTCTATATCTTTCATCAAGATAAATTAAAAATTAACTAGTACTCTAGCTTCAACTTTAAAAATCTAGACCTACACTGTCCAATAAAGTAGCCTCTGGACACAAACAGCTACTGAGCAAATGAAATATGATGAGTCCAAACTGATATGTGCTGTAAGTATAAAATATATACTGGATTTCAGACAGTATGAAAAATAGTACAAAACATCTCAATAATTTTAAAAAGGACTGTAATGTTGAAATGATAATATTTCAATTATATTGTCAGATAAAATATATTCTTAAAATTATGCCAACTTCACTTTATTTCTAACATAGTGACTAGAAAACTTAAATTTATATATGTGGCTTATATACTATTTCTACTGAAAATTTTTGGTCTATATGCTCAGAGTCTCTAAAAATTTTGATCGATTCTTAAGTCTAAGTAGTCTTGCTAATTTAATTAATTTAATTCAATCTTTCTTGTGTTTGTTTAAAATTATTTTATTATCTTCCTTCTAGAGTTGACAAAAATATAAAAGGAAATTAACTAATGACCATTAATCATGTTTAAAAAGAATTAACCTTCTAAGTGCTTTGTAAGCCCTTTAGACACCTGCACTAAAGACTTTGTTTCACACCAAGTGATACCATGTGCTGAAGCAGAAATCCTCTAATGCTGTTCTTGCCTATAACTGACCTCCTTGGCCCTGAGCTCCACTGAGCATAATAAACAGTGAGTGACACATGACACAACTCCTTGATGTATGCGTTGGGCAAATGTAATAGCACTTTTTCCAAAACATCACAAACTAGAATATAAGAAATTAGAAAAGCAAATCTGTTTCTAGGACTTATGATTTATTCACAAACTCAGCTTTTAGCATGTATGCAATATAATATACGCATGGATGGTCACCTATTCATACATCAGAGAAATTAAAAGAAATGGGTGACCACTACATCTGTGTCCAACAAGAGAAGAATGTTGTCTTAAGGAAACTAAAGGTAATAATGAAAAATAAAAAAGCCTGGTTTAAAAATATTCACCAATCTTCCCCTCCACACCACTGGATTCATCTCTTGAAAAGCAAGAATAAAAAAATAATAATAACTATGAGAAAAGAGCAATATCCCTCTGATCTAGAATATAATGCAAGGCTTTTATTAAAATCACCAAGTCCAAAGGAAATAAAAGCCTAAGATGAACCCACTTGTGCAAAGGAAACAGAAGTCTTCAAAAAGAAAGTGTGCAAAAGAGAGAAAACTGATGCAGACTTGAAAAAGAACAGTTGCACTAGGAAAACTATTCTGCAGTTTCCCCACCCTTCACTATGCAAGTGCATTTTATATCTCTGACAGGATATTTAAAAAAAAAGGAGAAAATTATTTTTCTCCAAGACAGGATTCTAGTACAATAAAACGAATAAGAAATCATTCAGTGAATTTAACAAGGCAAAGACAGTATACTTTGAATAACTTAATCTTAAAAATATTCATATTTTTAAAACAACTCACAAGGAAAGGAAGAAGCAACTAAAGACTGCTCAACATTTATAGACAGGAGCACTTAGTATTATTCTATCTCAGTTTATTTTTAATCTTCTCATTTTTCAGATAGACAAATCAAAGCACTGAACTTTGTTGACTTGCCCAATATTATAAATTGCCTGTGAAAGGACTAGAATTAATTTCTACTTCCTTTTTTTTTTTGCGGTACTGGGGATTGAACTCAGGGGCGTTCTACCTCCAAGCTATACCCCCAGCCCTATTTTTTATTCTTTATTTTGAAACCGAGTCTCACTAAGTTGTGGAGGGCCTCACTAGGTAGCTGAGGCTGGCCGCGAACCGGGATCCTCCGGTCTCAGCACTAGGAAAACTATTCTGCAGTTTCCCCACCCCGAATGCTGTCCACTTCCCATTTTACTAATTTCTCAGGCAGTTCTTTCCCCACACATCCTGACTATAAAATTCACTATTTTTTGAACCCTATAGATGGCTTTAAAGAGATTTAACATGAAAGAAATATTATCAGTAGAGCTTTTAATAGATACGTCTTGAATCAAGTTTAACTTTATATAAAATAGATACAATCACATACATTTTTAATCAAGATGAGTTGGGGTTCTACATAATATTCTAAAGGTTTTTTCAATGTACTATATTTTTTTCCTTTTCAATACTTTATCATTTTTTAATCCACATTTGTTTGCCACTCTATGAATGTCCCATAATTTTCTCAACGACCATCTTATTAGTGACTATTTATTTAGGGTACATACAACTTTTCACTGTTACAAACAGTGCTGCAATACTATTATATGGCTTATATTTTGCAACTTATATAAAAATTCCATAAGGATAAATTTCTAGAAGGTGAATTTGAGTCAAATATTATTATATTTTTTACTGCTTTTGACAGATATTGTAAAAATTACACTCCCAATCACTTGGACCAATTTACAGTCCCACCAGAAATAAATGAGGGGACCTATTTTCTCAGACCCTCACCAGCAATGAGTGTCATCAACTGTTTTAATCAGGACTGACAGAGGAAAAAGAATATATCTCAATTTTTGCTCCATTTGAATGTTTGTGACAAATCAATGCTGAGAGTTTTTTTCCCCCCTTAGGTTTATCTTTTTTCTCCACACTCAAATTTAATTCTTTCTTAATGCCATTTGTGGAAAGGAGAATCATAATAATAAAAGTTCTCTGTCATGAGATTTATAAGATGTATATGTATATGTATATGTGTATATATTGGGGGCTAAACCCACAATTCTATCTCTGAGTTATACCCACATTCTACCTCTGAGTTATACCCCTAGCCCTATTTTTTTTGAAACAGGGTCTCCCTAGGATGCTGAAGGTCTCACTAGATTGCTGAGGCTGGTCTTGAAACTGTGATCCTCCTGTCTCAGCCTCCCAAGTACAGAAATTATAGGTGTGTACCACCGTGCCTAGAGAACATTTATTTGATTTCAGGGATTGATAAATATAATTCAGCACTGAGCAGACTATGAGTTTCATTTTTCCCTAATATCTTTATTTTTGCTTTTCTTCAGACAAAGCAAACTCAGTCTTTAGCCTCCATGCAGCAAAAATTCAAAACTTCCAATATTACTGACTTTGAAATTGCATCTCACTACTTATATGACTTTTTCTTCAAACAATTTCTGCCTTTCATGAACATAGACTCATATCTAATAGAGAAGTTCTTAAGTTTTACTTTAAAAGAAAACAAAAATAAGAAAGTGCTCTGAGATTGCCATAGAAATTGATATTCCTATCATGCATCTAAAGAACAACATATGAGAGCTTTCATGAAACTTTTGAAGGTACAAAATGCATCAAATTAAAAACCATGCTCCTTTAAAAAAAAAATCTATGGCATCAATTCTGTCAACATTTCTGAGAGGAAAAAAATGGTTTTCTGATATATAAACATAGCTGAAGATAAAGATATTTTCTTTGTACAGACTAGATATTGCACTGTTGGAAATTAATACTAAGGAGCGGTGGGGGGGAGAGGGGGGTGGAAGCAGATTTGGACCAGCAGACAGGATGGGAGAATGAACCACAAAGAAGAAACAATTTTCAAACTGCAAAAAAAAATTGGAATGCTTACAAAGTATCACTGACTACTAATGACTTAAAGACAAGTTATAAAGATATCAAATTCAAACACTTAGTTACACCCCCAGCCCCTTTTATTTTGAAACAAGGTCTCCCTAGGCTAAGGCTAGCCTCAAAGCTGCAATTCTACTGTCTCAGCCTCCCAAGTACTGGGAATAGGCATGCACCACTGGGTCTAGCTCTATCTAATTCTTATATCTTCTCCATGGGACATTGTCTAAATGTTCATTCACCCAACATCAAAATACAATGATAAGAAGTGCATCACGTGCTGGGAGGTCATCTAAGCTCTGGATAGCCATGATGGTTACTAAGCCCTTTTTGGTGTATTTATTGATCCTATATATGCATTGGCATAGCATGAGAACTCTTGGTGGGCTAACTGTACATCCTTCCTAACCGTCACTCCATTCATTTTCCAGCAAACAAGCAGGGAAACCAAATCCTTTCTTTCCTAGTCTCCATTTCAGCTAAGGCTTGTCAATGCAATCCAGTTCTGGCTAATGAGATATAAGAAAAGTCAACATTACCCTTTCCTTCTTTCTGCCTTGAACATAAATTTGATGAAGCTGCCATTGCAACTTTCAACCAGGAAGGAAATCTCACAGCAATCACAGACACAATTAGGTATGTTCACACACTCACACCACTGAACAC
Source organism: Graphiurus murinus (assembly GCA_004027655.1). Taxonomy (NCBI): domain Eukaryota; kingdom Metazoa; phylum Chordata; class Mammalia; order Rodentia; family Gliridae; genus Graphiurus; species Graphiurus murinus. The sequence goes on along the minus strand of PVLC010019265.1, from coordinate 2,106 downwards.
TAGCACTCACTGGCCTTCAAACTTCTTGTTATTTAGAAAAACTAAACACCACTGGGCATGGTGTATGCCTGTAATCCCAGTACTTGGAAGGCTGAGATGGAAGAATCACAGGTTTGCAGGCCTCAGCAAAGTAGCAAGACCCTGCTTCAGAACAAAAACAAAACAAAGAAAGGCTGGGGGGTGTAACTTGGAGGTAGGATACCCCTGAGTTCAATCCCCAGTAAAAACACACACGCACGCACGCACGCACGCACGCACAAAGTAAATCTCATCATGAGAGATTTTAACTCCACTTTTCTGATGCTTGTTTGTAAAGACAACCCTACTTAACACAAAATGTGGTCACACTGAAAAGTCAAATACTTATTCTATTTGATAATGCCTCATCTTAATGGAGAGTCAATATTTTAACAAACTAGTATAGCTAGCCAGATCGCAGATCTCTCCTTCAAATGTCAACAATCTAGAATATACCTATATTACTACAACTTAAAAACTATCAGGTAGTATGAACCCCAGAATAAGAAAACTCACTCAGTGAAAGTCTAAGACACATGAATTCTGATGGGAGACCACTGTAAGTAATTCACTCATTGTGTCTGGCCAATTCCTCCTCTTTCCTATCACTTCTTCTTCTTATCTCACCTCACCTCCAAGTTCACATTAAATTAAGATTTTAAACTCTGGAGAATCCAAAGATAATAATCTCTTCTTGTTTTCTCTTTCTTTTTTTTTTTCTTCAAAATAAATCTATCATAGTATCAGTTTTCTGAAAATTACTTGAACCCATAGTTTAATCTCAAAAAGGAGCACTAAATTTTGGCTTTCCTAGGATCATCAAATTAAAGCCTCAAGTTGTAATGTGATTTAGAGATAATGATTTGCTAATCTTTTTAGACTAATAGCAAAATGTCTCTCCATAAATAAAGCTTTAAAACTCTGACCTATTTTTCTAGCCTTGCTTAATGCATAGTACCAATAATACTGCTAGAGATTGGCTATGAGTAGTCTCTTCCAGTAAATAAAAACACATGAAGATAAGTTCATATTTATCCCATAATTTATACCTAACTCAAACTTCTGAGAAGAAAAACTATAGTTATGCAATTATAGAATTATGATTTGTTCAATTGCATTTCTGAATCGGTCAGTAGGATTGATTATATATCTCCCATCTATTTCAAAGCAAACTTCAAAGTATCTAGCAGTCTAGTTAAAAGAATAAGATCTGAGTTTGACAAGAGTAAGATCTGAGTTTGAATCTGGATTTTTCCCATTATGAGATGACTAATTTGGGGCAAAGTACTTAACCCCATTTATATTCATCATCAGTAAAAGGAGAATAATTATATCTATCTTATAGGTTTATTATGAAGATAAATTTAAGTGATATTGTCTCTATACATATAATATTAATATCATCACTGGAACATAAGTGTCCAGTAAATGATTAGATGTTATCAGATCTACAAAGGCATTATTACCCTTTGCTACCTCTATCATGGTTTTCCTGAGTCCTCCTCCTCCTCCTCCCCCTCCTCCTCCTCCTTCTCTTCTGCTTCTGCTTCTTCTTCTTCCTATCTATGGCACTAGAGATTAAACCTAGGGTGCTCTACCATTGAGTTACATTTCTAATTCTTTTTTTTTTTTTTTATTTTGAGACAGAATCTTGCCAGGTTGTCCTGGCTGGCCTGGAACTTACAATCCTTCTGCCTCAGTCACCTGAGTCTCTTAATTCCTTTTTTTTAATTTGATAGACCAACAACCTTAGTTTCTAGTATTGTGGTTCAAAATCATTGAATCTATCATGAGCATAGATTCTTAATATATTCATATAACTTCCTTTTTTGTCTCTGACCAATGGCCTATCTTTTAAGAGAAATACAATCTTGCCGGGCGTGGTGGCGCACGCTTGTAATCCCAGCATTCGGGAGGCTGAGACCGGAGGATCCGGGTTCTCGGCCAGCCTCAGCTACCTAAGTGAGGCACTCCGCAACTTAGTGAGACCCGGTTTCAAAATAAAGAATAAAAAAATAGGGCTGGGGGTATAGCTCGGAGGTAGAATGCCCCTGAGTTCAACCCCCAGTACTGCAAAAAAAAAAAAAA